>CACRXP010000904.1:208015-233301 GCA_902702965.1 Spirometra erinaceieuropaei | reverse complement strand
ATTGATGCACCTGCCGGTCTTGAGTTGTTCAGTCTTGCCATTGCCTCGTATTATAGCCGTGCTCGACGCACGAACTTTGACCTGTCTGTTTGCCGCTCACTGGCTTAGACCTACCCGGGGCTGAACGCTGACAGGCCTGCGTGACCTTTGTTCCCTTTGGGGTCGGCGTAATTGTATTCAAATCAACGTGCCGCTTGGCCAAGTCATCCGGTGGACTGATCGGTCGTTGCTGTTCAGGTGAGCAGCATTCAGCTTCGCGGGTGTAACACCCCAGCAGAACCGACGGACAGAAACCCTTTTGTTTTAATGTCACTCACTCGTTTTGTAGATCGATCGTGAAGACTACTCACTCGAGTCGATCACCGGTGATGATCGATCTGATAAGTCCAATCGTTGACAACTTTTCGTTTACCTGTTTTTGTTGTGCGTTGATTCTTATGCGTATACTGTTTCATCTTTTCCCAGATTTTTGAACCGCATTTTTGCGCGTGTCCATGTACATATCGAGTTTCTGATGTTTTCGTTCACGACTATTTTTCTATCGTTCGTTATCGTTCGATTTTTGCAACCGACTTTCGGCGTCAATTCACTGTCATACATTATCTCTCACGGTCAATAAACTGTTTACATCTTCCACTCATCGTTTAATACTCATTACTTACCTGTGTGTCTGCAAACGAATGCCTGTGTAATGGATACCTTAGGTGCGAACACTCAGAAGTCGGAGTCCCTGACCAAGAAGTGGAAGTTATACTCAGACCCTATTGATCCCCAGACTGTTCCTTCACCAAGTCCCCAGGACATTATACGGGCGCATCAGTGAGACAGTGTTCGGCTTTGGTCATATGACCTCTGGCCCCCAACTCCGCTCTTTTCCGTGAGCGTTGACTCTCGGTCCCGCGTGCTCGTTTGCCTTACTGGTCCTGTCCGGACTGATCCGAGCCTTGCACGCAGCGCCTGGTAGGCTCGGTTGAGTGTGCCAGTCGAGGACCAACTTTCGAGCACTAGTCTAGCAATCTTCTCATTGGCTCCGCCAATTACCCTCGCTTTCTCAAAGGCAAAATCGTGGTTCAGTTCTCGTATGTGGCCATAGACCAAAGACAGCTTGTCCTTCGGTTGATAACCAGTTTGTGTTTGTGCAATCTTGTACCGAGGCGTTTGCCCGTTTCGCCAACATACCTCGCATTGCAATTTAGGGTGTGCTGTAGACCACCGCCGACTGTTCTGTTGTTGGTAGCGGGTCTTTGGGCTTCATGATTTGCTGTCTGATAGTGCATTCTGGCGAAGCTCATAAACCAGAAGAGCAAAAACTAGAGGCCATGGCCCTACCATTGTTAAATCCAAAATTATGGGTACGTTATGTAGATGCCATCTCTGTAATCGTGAAGAAAGATCAGCTGGGAACGCCGCATAACGTTGTCAACTCAACGCTACCGAGAACCCCCTTCAAGCTTAAAAGAGAAGTCGACAGCAAATTCCCATTTCTTGATGTCCTCGCACAGCGAAAAGCTGACAGCATATTCCACACATCATTATACCTCAAAGAAACTTATGTGGAAGTTATCCTATCACCCTATCGTTTGATGGGGGGGCGGGGGGGGGTGCACAGCTTAAATGGCCACCATCCGCATGCACACGGGCTGTGGTGGGCGGGAGGAGGGTGACGGAATGTACTCAATCAGCGTCGGGGACCGACGTTTAGACGTAGGCTGAAGGCTGAAGGTTCGAGCGAAGAATGTTATTAGTGACAAAGACAAGGGAGACTGGAATGGCCATTTATGGCTTATTAGCCTCGGGTGTTTCGCACTTTGGGGTCGGTATGACTGGCTGACGACGGCTAATAAGCCAGAAATGGCCGTTCCAGTCTCCCTTGTCTTTGTAGGCAATAACATTCTGCCTATATCATGCGCCGCTGTGCGGCTGTTGGTTGGGCACGAGAGAGAGCCCGTAAGGCACAACGGAACGAGTGAGTTCCGTAAGAACGATCGGTGAGCGCCCCCTATCACTGTATATTCCCGATCGAAACCGATAGGACAGCGGGTCCGTGACCCAGTGATTAGAGGCCTTGGACTTCTAACTAACAGGTCGCGAATCCAAGCCTTATGTGTTGCACACTTCGGGGTTAGGTATGACTGGCTGACAAAGGCTAATAAGCCACAAATGGCTATTCAAATCTCTCACGTCTTTGTCTGCATATATATGAGTTCATGCATATGCGACATGCCTTCTCTGGGTATGTATTCATGTACCCCGGCATTTTACTTCGAAAACGTACCATATGAGGCAAATACTTGGATTTCACAAGACGATTTCTTAATCAGATATGATAGTTTAAGTGGGTTAGGCCGTGAAATGCCACGAGAGGGAAAAGATAAGGCTTTTTATTTCAGAAGGCAGACGAGAAAATTGAATCTGTAGTTATTTTTTTTATGAGAATCATCCGCTCCAAGAACTGAAGACTCCGGATTCCAAGCATCTGATTCCCACGTTTAAATTGTAATGCAACAACTTCTCACAGAAGAAAGGCAATCTCCCTTGGAATGTAAAAACACAGCATTTCGTCCTGCTCTATGTGAATTCAATGTTAAGGTGCAGAAAATAGACTGCTTTTAGGTAACCTTTTGTTTAACAAAATGAATGAGCATATGTTGCCTGGAAAACTGCATGACTCTTCCTGTCTATGTTTTACTATGTATTATGTATTACTTCCAAGCAAAATCTTCTTAATTTCCTTGAAACTTTAAAAAACCCCTAAACATTAACAGTGGCATAAATGATAACGAAGGTTCCAGACACTTGAAAATCAAAATACCAGAACGTTAATCAAACCCTTCCAGTATAGCGGAGCGGCTACCTATAAACTTTCTTGCCTAAAGTTAATTCGACCAGCACTGTTACCTGTAAGTGCATAGTGTTGCATTAGGTTTTTGTAAATTGCCAACCTCTTTAAAATAAGTCATGCATATTGTAGTGATGACTGTATTATGTACTTAGGGGAATTGGACCGGTAAGTCACAATTTTGGTAGATCTCCTCGGCAGCGCAAAACGATCACCCTTTTAGAGCATATGTTACACAGTTATGACGGCAAATATATAATAATCTGATTATAAGTCCTGACATAGAATTATCTCAACCCTATTTTTTCCTTCAAATGTGTCACTGTTGTACGTTCTAAATGTTTTTTGGAGCGCGTGAGCGGATCAACTGAACGATTGTGGGTATATTCATGAATATTACAACCAAGGGATTCACAGGACATTCAATACGCAAGGTTGAGCTGATTTTAAGATGTGTAAACAGAGTCCTTGAAATGACCTTGAAACTCATTGGGCTGAACTGCTTCCCAAAGGCACTCCTGCCATCCGCCCTTCAAGAATAGTCTATGTCCCGGCATAAAGCTGCACACTTCAGAGCGCTTTTCATTATCGAAAGACATTTGATGGCTGTAATTCTTCCAGTACGATTTTCATAGTGAGGTTTAATAAAAGTACTAGTAGAATTCCATAGATAGGAGGAGCTGGGGGGAGATTTGGACAGCCATTCCTGCCTCTTTTTAGTCCCTAGAGAATTAGTGCGCTGACTGGGAGTAAATCCATCAGAACAAAGTCTTTTAGGTTTGGTTCTAAAATTGGCATGAATGTTTGAGCTGAAATCCGCGTAAAATGCCTAAGCTGCCACCAGGCAGTCGGTAGTGCCAGTTCGACCGTCGCATCCGACAATGTTCTCCCTGTGCTTCGAAGCAGACACGGTGACCTACGTGTGATTTAGTTTGCAGTGAGTGTAGACTTGCGCGGCGTTTGCCACCCTCCCTTCCCCTCCCCCGCCTGAGCACCTTGGCGCTCCACTCCATAGCCCATGCTGTGCACAAAAATTGACCAGGATTTTAACCAATAACAACAGCAATACCACAACAGGGGTCAGAAGAACGAGGATGACTGGGTGGCCATGCTCACGACCTGTATACCATACGGGAGCGCAAGCGCATCTACCGGCAGGGAACCAGGTGTCCGAGAAGCTACCAGCTCGTACCAGGCTGCGAAGGCCTTGGTTTGCTGATCCTGGCACTGCAGACGCTTACGGATCGTTTCGGCCCAGGAGGTAACATGCAAAAAGTGAATGGCTTACCATACTGATACCATGCGGAGCACGCGCGTGGTTCGCCGGTCGTATGTCCCTGTATGATGCAGCTGCGGGGGGGGGGGGGTTGGCTCAGCAGTGCTTCCCTCGGCGTTTCCTTATGCTTTCTGGCACAAAAACTCCAATTTCAATGCTTTTTTCCGGAGAATTTTCTCCAAATTGGCATATTAATTTTAAAAAATGTGCTTCTGAGTAGAGGGCCTGACGGCAGTATTCGACGTAGCGTCTATCGTAAGAAATTTTGGTCTGGACGATACATCCATTTCGGGAGTTTCGTACCTCTAAACGTTAAATGCAATTTAGTCCGCACTTTGACAGAAAGGGGGAGAAGAATCTGCTCAGCCAAGGGCATTGGAAAAGAGCTTAAGGTCATCGAAAGTCTTTTTTGCCAGAGCGGGTATCCTAATCGATTCATAGCTAAGAACATAACTGTACGACCACCAAAGACCCCGATGCTGACGGCAGGAAAGAAAAGGCTCTTAACCAGGGTCTCATTTCAAGGAAAGGCGCCAAATGAACTTTTAAGAAGACGCCTACCTCGAGCTATATCACAGACCTTTTCAGCAGCTGACACCCGTGTACTGTTCTCCAATGGTTCCATCCACTACGGAGGGGACAAGGACAAAGTGCCAGCCCAGACCGCATCTATGTGTGTTTACTCCTTTACCTGCTCCTGTGGACAAGAATATATTTGTCGGGCGAGCCTATGTTTGTCCAAAAAAGTACAAGAACAGCTTTCAGCATGGTTAGGAAGGGGTCAAATAAAGAACATCAACAGCTCGATCCTCGCGCACATGGTAGACACTGACAACCGTGTAGATGCCAGAGGGGCCCTCAGAGTAATTTACAAGGTCCCGTCAAGATATCCAAGACTAATTGGGGAGCGCCTGTTGGCTACGGCAGAGGTGGCTGCAATCAGGCTAAGCGAACCGGTCCTTTGCGTACAAAAGCACTTAATACAAGGACCCACGGTTGCCATGGCTCAAAGCCACCAAGCCAGCCACCCGCATATAATTACCTTTCCCGGAACCCACCTTCTCTCTGGCGCTGACTGAAATTCTGGTGTTACACCAAACCCGGGCTACAGCATATTTATCTACATGCCCGTATCTGTTGGTTTCTTATTTCAACAGCCGTATAAATGCACAGGCCTGAAGAGAACTCATCGAAAGCAGACCTATACTCACCAAATCGCCTTTTGAATTTTTAGTGGGAATTTTCGCAACTCGAAATTAAAAAGACCATCACTGAGAGTTGGGTTTAAATGCCAGATAGCGCATAGGGAAGGCTTGATGGACGCACTGATGAGCGACCCCCTCGCGGCTTCGTTATCCAAGGTGGGCGGAACACGCGTGTCCTGGGCTTTTGGCTAGCACATATACTGTCTGTATAGTAAGTCATCCCCTGTGGCCATTTCTGGCCAATTAGCTGTTACATTCGATTTGCATAACTTGAGTCCGGCGCATGGCCACTCAGCCACAGCTCAGTTTCCTGCCGGTTGTGATCGGAAATACTAACTGTGACCGAGGGGTGTGCCTCATAACCTGGCAGTAGTTGTTCTAGACGATTATGACAGGACTGGTAATTTATTTGAGCAATTAAAATATTGAAGGAAATATCCAAAAACACAAGGCTTTTCTTGTAATAGCTTACTAGGTTGTCCACTCTGTGTTTTATATCTTATATATAGCTCTTTCACTCCTTTTAAAACAAATTTCCTTAATGATGTTGTTTTTATGGCGGTATTTTGTATGTTTTTTGTTTTGCAGCCTTCGCATACATTTACAGTAGGTGTGCTAACTCGTAAAATATCAAGCGAAATTCTGAAATTCCCTTTCGGCTCGAAGAGATTACTTAAGCAGAATTGTAATATTAGCCATCGTGCGGTATAGTCCCTCGATAATTCAGTTGTTCCAGGATGCTAGATTTTGAAGGAACTTCTTTTCGGTCGCCTGCATAAACTCTGCAAAAATTACTGGTTCAGTAGCATAAAGTTTTCACATTCACTTTAGGTGCTCTTATAACTTCAAATACACTTCATGGAAAACATGCCTAAAACTAGTCTTTTTTTCACTTACTTAGCAGAAAAGTATGCATTCTTTAAATTTTATTTTTGAAGGTGGGGTGTAATTCGGTTTCAAAAGACTTTCCCAATTCTCGAATAGATTTGAACCCGACCCGCCGTTACACTTGCATTTAGGGTTTCCAAACTACAGGCCTTATGGTTTCCTTGTACGGAAAATCATAAATTTATCTACGCTAATAACAGGAGGCCATGCAGGATTCATAAAATTTGGCGGTCGATTTAAGCCATATTGCAAACTTCAAAAGTAGCATTAGTAAACGGAGAGACACGATGTTTTATGAACGCGCACTTCATGGTCTTGCAAAATCTCGCAAACGGAAACTTTTTAGAATCGAAGAACACTATTCTTTCAAGTATAAGACCTGCAAAACAATAAAAGAATGAATATTTTATGCCTGTTCTCCATGTAATATGTTTGAATTTATAAGGGCATCGAAAATCATCGAGAAAATCTCATGCTAATTTTGTAGTCATTTTAACAGAGTGTGGATTTTGCAGACGGTCGAAAGGAAGCTCG
Source organism: Spirometra erinaceieuropaei (assembly GCA_902702965.1). Taxonomy (NCBI): domain Eukaryota; kingdom Metazoa; phylum Platyhelminthes; class Cestoda; order Diphyllobothriidea; family Diphyllobothriidae; genus Spirometra; species Spirometra erinaceieuropaei. Next base: position 226,559 of record CACRXP010000904.1, on the reverse strand, counting down.
GTTAAAAGCCGGCATCCTGGAATAACTGAATCATTGTAGGATTATCCTGCAGGATGGGTTATGTTACAATCCTACCTTAGTGATATTTTCGAGTCGAAAACGCATTTCAAAATTAAGGTTAACATTTCATGAGTCAGCACGTCAACTGTAATTTTGCTTTTTAATTTAGTGGCTATGCAGTTTTCACCCCTGGTATTTGTACTTAACTCCGCTCGTCTTAACTTAATATATATTAATTATATATAATGTTAAGTACGACTAAAGTTCCCGTAGGAACTGTGTGTACTTTCATTTTAATAGTCACTGAACTCTGTTCCTGTTACGAAAGAAGTATTTTCAATCTCAGGAAATGCTTGTCGTAAAACAAACATGGCAGTACAGCAGTAACGTTTCCTTACAAAATATCAGATTTTCCACAAATAGATGTACCACATAAAACGTTCATTTTGCGCAAGTTATGGGTGGGAGGAGGGTGGGTGGTGGTGAGGGGGCGTTCTCGTTAGAAGACAATTTGTTTGCTTGTTTCAGACGCCAGCTCTGCCTTCCTGCTGAGACGCGACTGCCGGTTAAAGCAGGCAAGGAATTCCTCCTTGAAGGCCGAACGAATTCGTCGACTCATTATGTTATAGAGGATGGGATTAAAGACAGAATTCGCGAAGAGACAAATACCAGATATGTGGTAGAGCAGTTCATGCGCCATCCAGAGCGTGTCGTTGCCGATCCAAGCGGACTCCGGTGTGAGGAGGACTAACAACCTTTCCGCGTGAAAGGGCGCGAAGCAAGCGAAGAATGCAACCACGATGCATACTGGGGAGGAAAACAACAGACGGGGTCATGGATTTCTCGACTTAAAAATAAAAAATGACGACGTGAAAGTTGCCTGCACACAGGGATTGAATTGGAAGTGAAAAAAACGCATGGATGCGCGACCAGTATGGTGCGGAAGTTTCTTAGATTACACTCTCCCGGTGGAGAAGGCGTGAGCTTAAATCCTAACATGTCGTCTGTTCAATTGCAGATTTTTAAATTTCCTCAGAAAATAGTCGTTAACTTGGAGTTAATCACTCTACTTGAGATTAATAGACTCAAACTGAAATTTGCTGTGGATATTTGGATCGATACTCAGCGGCCACAGCAAAATAACCGCGTAATATTCATAAACTGCCAAAATGGTTTGTACGATATACCATACTTGACAGCACAGGTACTGTCTAAAAGCCCGGACACGTATTTTGCCGACATTCTGCCGCTCCATGGCACAGCTACGAGGGATTTGGCTCGTCGGTGGATGCCCCAACATTCTCCTTCTGCTTTTGTGGTAGATCCTCCAGTTTGGAAACTACGACGTTTTTAATTTTCCCGGAAATTAGTTGTCAACTTCGAGAAGATGAGTCTGTTTGAGACCCATAGGCTCAGACAAGGATCGATTAGCTATATGCATGTCGCCCGTCTTTCCCCTTATGACACGTCACTACCTAACCCTCACTGTCAATGCCTCCAGGTTGGGGGCACACGGGGTTCCCTAAGTTAGTAGGCGTTTATGAATCTAAAAACCCTATTCAATTAATCAATAGCTCAATTTTCTTTCTGTTGGGATCAAGAATATTTTCCTTATGTTGGAAGCGCCGTCACCGATCGGCTTACGGGACAGACTCATCTCTCTTGTTCCTTGGAACTCATGTCACTCCTATGCCTTCATAGTCTAAATGGTTCTCAGGTATCCATTGTCAATCCGGCCGGCAAACAGAGACTATTGACGAGAATCACCGGACAACTTATCTCCCACAAGACAGTAAAAATCATGCTGAAACTCGTGAAAGAGGTACTATGTGGCCTTCATTCTAAAACGGCTTTTTGCCTTCCTGTTCTGCGTACCAAAAAACGGAAAAATGATTTCTTCTCTGACAAGCATTCTTGATGTAAAGTGAATGCTCTCCTGTCTGAAAATCTTACGCTTGTACGACATTCATCTTGCATTTTGCAATTTAAAATCCTCAGTATTTTTCTTTTTAGTAAAAGGCATTCACATTCCACGGCAAAATTCGGAAAATTTATCTGCGAAAACAATTCATAAAATGTATGAAATGTTTCAAATGTGCCTTGATTTCGAGTAGAATCTGGAACTTTTGTAAACACGAACGCCAGCCCTCCTATAAATTCTTAAAGCGGAATTTTACGTTATCATCGTTTTGTGCTTGGTGATTAATGAGAAAACTGATCTGAGAACATTAAGCCGCATGCGATTAACACTATCAAATTGACTTCGAAGGTCACTATATGTTGTTTGCTAAAGATGGTGAAACCGCCACCACGACAGTTTTCTGCTGCAGAGGTTTAAAAGGCTTTCTTTCGGCGCCTTCGATGTAGTCGATTTATCCGCACATGTTTCACCCTTTTTGTTTATAAAATCATATGGGTAAGGGATGGGTTAGATCTGCGAGCAGTTAGGCTTACTTTTAAAATACTATGCAAAGTCCCTTTGTGTCAAGTGGGTACGGATAGGGTCGCGTAGATACAAACGTTGAATGCCCCATTACAGGACTCTCACAGTAACGTTTAAGTCACGTTTTGGCGATCACTACCTAAACCGGGGATCTGCTTAATCCTTCATTCAAGTTCTTATACAGATTTTGGGGTCTTACCGAAAAATGAAGAACTTGGAATCAAATTTTAGGTGTTAGGAGAGGGAAAACTCACTTTCTCTTTTCAAAGTATCATTTTGGTCTTCGTTAACTTTTTTGATAACATGCTCGTAAATCAAAAATCTGGACTGTACGTCAAAAATGCAAATACATTTATCTGTAACCTTCTCTCAGACCAGATTATGACGAGCTGAGTGTCAGAATCTGGTCTTAGGCAGTTGGATCACATGGGACAGAACGCCGACGTGACCCATAATGTAGATATGGCAACCCCTAAAACATCGCGAGGTGTCTTCACTGTTTGCCATTGTGTTAAACAAAGTATGGAAACTTTTAGCCTTCACAAGGGACCGCTGTCTAGACGCATTGGATCAAAACGGGGCCAGACGGCCTCATAGTGCACGTTACTCGGACTGCGAGGAGTCCGCCTTCTCCCTCTCCCTAGAGAAAAGCCTTCACGCTGCGTCGGTAGCTGTGCCTCATGCCACCACCCGATGATGCACCGGCTCGGACACTTGACTGACATATGGCAGAGGGGAGAAAGAATGAAGCCGGCGCTGGAGCATTCATTTTCACAACAAATCAGCATAATAAATTTGACTCACATGAGTATTTTACAGCGCTCAAAGAGTTGTAGGCAAAAAGGCTGTCGACTGACGAGATAAATCCATCATTCCCCCCTTCCCCAGAGTCATTGTCAACCGACGATATAAATCAATCCCTTCCCCAGGGTTGGGCGTTAGTCTGCAACGGCCTCTTCTTAATGCGGCTTTCATGGCATTATTACTCATGTGAGCTTCGAAACGCTCTAATGAAGGCCTAACAAGTGTTCTGGAGGTCAAGGCGTGTGTGTGGCACGCGTAGAGTTGTTGGCTAGCGTCGTCCGCCACTACACTTGCGTCATCTCCCAGTAGTCCTGGCGCTGTCTTGTCGTCGGAACCAGGTGGGTGACCAAAGCCACGCACTAGTCGTCGCTGTTGCGCCTAATCCAAAGGTCTTTCAGTAGACTTCTCGTTTGCAAAGGTTGAACTCTCGTAAGGAAGATTTGGCCCACCATCGGCGTTTCTACCTGGGCTGTATGGTCCTGTCTCGAACACCTAGCACAGCCTAAATTCAGCATCCATCCACACTGATAGCACGTGTTGAAGTGGTACAGATTGCCAAAATTGCTCGTAATCAACCTTATTTTCAGTAAGTATCGAAAATTAGGACTCTGGCGCGTCATTCAGTGAGCTGTGACTGCAGATATTTCCATAACTGGACGTGATATGATTACAGACACTCGATGCAGGGGTTTCACAACTTCCTTTTGGGCTTACCGTTAGAGACGGAATGGGCCATCCTTGAAATCATTGTGAGGAAAGCTCAGCAATACAATAACGCCATTCGGCCTCATTCCTATTTCTGTCCCAGTGCTTTAGACACAATAAAACACCTCCCGCCAACTTCAACAACGGCTTAACAGAAGGTCCAACCACCTGATCTATCCAGTTTAATTTGGAATTTTCCTGATGGTCATTCTTTTCTGCACTGTGTTGTACTAGCGGGGACGATTTACGATTCCCAGAGTCTTTGCTGAACGTTGTAACATGCTTTTGTCTGCGGAAGTTCCTCTATAGCAAGAAGTGCTCTTGACAAAAATTTCTCAAATACTCAAATCTTTTCTTAGGTCCTACTTTAGACCAATTCGGTAATGGCAGTCGTTAATTTGCCATCTTTTTGCGGCAGTCATTTACTTTTCTGCGATGAACATCCCTGTTAATTCATTCTTGCCCACTTTCAGTCAAAGAACTGCCACTTTAGAAATTTATGAACTGCTCACGGCAGAAAAAATCACTCGAAAAAACATGTTCCTCTTGGGAGCATTTCGCTGACACGCTCCACTGTCTACTCCTGGCTGGGTTAAAAAGTGTTTGTTTGACCAACTAATTATCTTGTTTGAACTTACGCGGACTCCTCAGTCAGTATTGCCAGTAGATAACTTATCTTTTTCATTTACAACAGTCGCGTGCTGCTGTCATCAGGAAACGAGAGTCTTCATCCGTGGAGACTGCTATAAAACGCGTTCTCGCAGTCAGGGGTTAAATTTGGCCGCCACGACACTATACGCCCTGGCAATATATGCTCAAAGTTTAGTTTTTTTTCTGATTAGGCAGCCAATCGTGATTTCCTCTCTAAATTCGCCAACTGTTCCAGGTTGAACGACAGAGAAACCGTCAGAAGCACCTGTATGGCACAAGAGACAATTCGATTAATGATGTTACATGTTGAAATGCAGAGGGAGGGAGATGCCTCTGTGAGGACTTTGAATTGTTCGATCGGCTTGCTGGTCCCGCGTTTTTGACCTTCGATAGGGTGCATTCGCCTGGATTTAGAAAATTTCCCTTTAAGGTTTCTTTATTCCTGACCTGCTTAGGTGGAAATAAAAAAACAGCAACGACAATCGGCCATACAATACGGGCTTGAAAAGAGTACCTGTTCTCTTTTAGACTTAAAAATTTCAATTCCAGACTTTAAATATTAAATTAATAGAAAGACTTGGAATCGGGTGCTCATTCAGCATGACATTTATGTCCCTTACTTCACGCAGATGGAAGTAATGGCAACATCGTAGGAAGGCTCCAAAACTAGCAGATGTTGTCCTTGGCACATTTCCTACGTCCAGTTGTTTCAATAGCAAGAAATAATAATGTCTGCATAATGAAGAACACAATGGGTACCCTATAGGGTCCAATAATGAACGCAGTTCCCGTTAATGTATAACAAAAAGACAGACACCCGGTGACTAACGCAGGTTTGGGCGTCTGACAAATAATTACGTGGTTGTTGTAAAGGAATTTCTTATCTCTAATAGCGAAGCAGGAATACGTCGTGCTTTGCTTGTCATAAAATTTTCCTCGTAGACATTTTACCGAATTTCTTTTCGATCAGCTTGATAAGCATACGCATACGTCTCCGCATAGAATTAAAATCGGACCTTAGGACCATACCATTCTACTAACATTGGGACGGAAAAAGCAATCGCCCTGATCCTCAACTAAACCTTTTCGTCAAAAAATTCACATCCCACTTATATTCAGAGCATCACTGGAAGTTTGGAGGTCTCTATCCTAGAAACTGGGCACCCCATTCTCTCTGTCTCTTTGTCGGTAGTCCGACTGCCACATACAGTATATGAGCTAACTCATGAAATGTCAACCGAAATTCCGAAATGTGTTTTCATTTCGAAAAGACTAATTAAGTAGCGTTGTAGGATTAGTCAGCCTGCAACATAATCCTATAATATTTCAGTTAACTCGGGATACCGGCTTTCGAACGAAGTTTCTTCCGGCTGCATGCAAAAACTACACTACATTCTGTAAAAATGCTTACTTACGTGACATTCCTTTTTCTCATTGATTCTCGATGCCCTTGCAAATTCAAATATATTTCTTGGATAGCAGGCATGAAAATATTCATTCTTCTACTCGTTTGGTAGAAAATTATGTCTTCTTCCAAGTTCATACTCGAAGGAAGAGTATAATTTGATTTTAAAAAGTTTCTAATTGTAAGATTTTTTTAATGCCGTGAAATGACTGTTCGTAAAACGTCACGTCTCTGCATTTACCAATGTGCCTTGTAAAGTTAACAATATGGTTCAAATTCACTGACGAATTTCATGAACTCCATATGGTCTCCTCTTAATACCGTAGAGAAATGTATGGTTTTTTTGTACGCCGAAAATAGACGGCTTGTAGTTTGGGGATCCTGTAGGCAAGTTTAACGGTAGGTCGAATTCAAAATTATATGGGAATTGGAAACTTTTTCGAAGACCAAATTATGTCCTTCCTTTAAATATAAAATTGGAAGAAGACGTACTTTCCTATCGAGTGAGTAGAAGAATGAATATTATCATGCATGTTTTCCATGAAATATGGTTAAATTTTAAGGGCATTAAAAATCAGTGACAAAATGCCTGCTGTGTAAATAGTCATCTTTTACAGAGTCTGGTTTTTGCAAACAGCCGAAAAGAAGTTCGTTCGAAAGCCGGCATCTCTAGCTAAGTGAATTATTATAGAATTATACCGCAGGATGATTAATTTTGCAACCCTACTTAATTAATCTTTTCGAAACGAAAACGCATTTTGAAATTTCGGTCGACCTTTCATGAGTTAGCCCACCTGCTGTAAATATATAAAACATACTTTTTGGGATAAAACTTCCCCAGACCACAACATGAGAAAGGAACAAATTCGACCACAAAGCGCTAAGTACGTACTTGTCACCGTGCGACTGTCCTTAAAGACGAACAGATCCGCAGTCTGATTGGTCAACGCACATCCACTAAAACTACTATTCCCGATCGCAACCAACAAAACAACGGGTCCGTGTCCCATCGGCGGGACCTTGGACTTGATAACGTTTCACGACCAGAGAACGTGGGTCCTACTTGCAGATCCTGTGAACCTGGGGTTGGATAAAGCTGACTGATTACGTGCAATAGGCCAGAAATGATCACCACAGTCATCCCCCCTTGCCCTTATTTATGCTCCTCCTACTTGGAGATATGCACCTGAGTATACCACTTCCAGACTTACTCAGCATTTTAATGAGCGCCTTGTTTGTCCGTATTCTGGCCTCATTTTGCAGCTGTTGAATTTTCGATAATTGTCGCAGCTGACGGTCTGCGGCACTCCACCGCAACTTGCCTCTCCTAGGCTGATTTTTAGTCCCACAACCAGTTGCCTCATTCTCCTGTTGCTGTCCGAGCGCCGAAGACCCCTTATCCTGACGCCCAGCTTGAAACTGAGTGCTATTTGGCGTTGTCTGCGAGTCATGAGTTGTCAAGGTCGTCCGACTGAACGCAGATGCCCCCGGCGGGCAGTTGGAAGTTGACTCGGGGTCCTGCATGCTGCGTGTAAACTGCACAGACCGGTAGATGCGTCGCATTATCAGAGTGTAGAGGATTGAGATGAGCACGAGGGGCATTAGGAAGAAGAGCAGAGAGCTTGCCAGTATCGGATATTTTGCGCCTTCGTCCTAGAAGAAGCAGGCAACGGTTTAACCGACAGGTCAGTATGCGCAAGCAGAGAGAAGAATATTTACGTAGGCCGAAGAAACTATGGTTTTGATTGGCAGGCAGAGTAACGATTAAAGGGGAGCTGAGGATTTATTGTAGGACCCCGTCAGAGCAAGACAAACAAAGGCCCAGTTTAAGGGCTTTTCGTCCGGCAATAAGTAGGACAGTTTAAAAGTATACTCTGGGGTATAACATTTTTGGCTGGGGAGAAATCTTTTGGCGACTTATCGAGTCCTCAGAGGCCTTTGCGATGTCATTTAACTAGAGATAGAGAACACTTCTCCTGTCTATAGCAAACCAAAATTAGAGGCTTAAGTGTATTACTTTTCTTTGCGAAAAGAGGAACGGTCAGATTTGGTTAAATAGGCCCACCTGAAGTAATAAATCTCAGCCACCTCTAATACGGGACCAGTGGTAAAAGAGGTTTTGGCAGGTGGGGCCGGGGAACGCACAGGCGATGAGATCAAGTAGTTGTATGCAAAAAAAAAAACTATTGCGATTGGGCTGTTGTACGCTGAGTGGGCTGTCCTAACCCCTAACCCTAACCCTTAACTCTAACCTCTAGCCCTAACCCATAACTCTGATCCCCAACCCTAATCCCTAACCCTAACCCCTGATTATAACCTCTCACCCCAACCCCAACAGTACTGAGTCCATCAGGTGGAGTTACATAACCACATCTTGCCAAGGAAATGTTTGCAATTTATCAAAAATTTTGCTAGTTATCCACGAAAATACTAGCATTCGCACTGGAGAACCACACTTTTAGCCGGCCGAGCTATCGCTTGTTACTTTCGAGTGTTCTGCATATGTAAGACGTTCAATTAGTTTGCTAAATTGTCAGCTGTTCCATATCTGAACCTTGTTTCAAGACCCCCACCAGATAAACAACAGAGCTACAAGGTAAACAGGGGGCTCCACGGATAAAGCCTCCCGTTTTATAATGACTTTTTTACATCCGAAAGACCAAAACAGACAGAAGCATGCAACTGTTGTTGTTGTTGTTGGGGCAAGCCATCTATTGGCAATCCTGGCCGAGGAGTCCGCGTAACAAAATAATTAGTCGATCAAAAACAGCCTCGTTCTCTACTCAGTTTTCGACTGACGAATGAAATACCTGGAGTTCGCTCCTTGTGTTGGTCTCTGCGCAGTCCGCTTTTAAGGCATACATTTCAAGCCTACAATGCTTCCTTCTAGAAGTGGCCACCATGCTTTTTCCACACATGTAGGATCCGAACAGACTCGTCCTTCTTTGCATGGAAACCCAATGTGTGCGTAGAGGGAGTCAGTCTGTATAAGTGACACGAACAGTCTGGCTCTCTAGCCCTGTCTGACTGGAAGAGGGAGAGAGAGAGAGCACGTCCGACTCTCGACACATATTTTTCGCTATAAAAAATCTGACGCGTTTGAATCTATCACGGTATACTAGATGGTTTGGCTTGGAAGGTTGCGAACTGACTGAATAACTCGGTCTCCATCATAGGAGAGGTCGCATTGCCACAATTTGGCCTTTACAGTACTCACACTCACTTTGGATCCGAGGGGTCATTCTTTCTGGTCCTTTTGGCTTGAATCGGTGGGGGATGGTTACAGGTCGAGGGGCGGGTTCATGCTCTGCCTCATCCCGCTTCCGGTCTTCTTGACTCTGCTTTGACAGCGCAGAGGGTGGGTTACAATAGGTGGGCTGACTCATGAGATATTAACCGAAATTTCGAAATGCGGTCCCGTTTCGAAAAGATTAATCAAGTAGGGTTGTAAAAATAGTCATAATGCAGCGTAATTCTATAATAGTCCAGTAACCTCAGGGTGTCGGCTTTCGAATGCACTTATTTCCGACTGCAAGTAAGAACTATAATCTGCAAAAAAGACTGTTTATGTAGCATGCAATTCTCACATTGATTTTCGATGTCCTTAAAACTTACAATATATTTCATGGAAAATATGCATAAAAATATTCATTCTTTTGAATAGTCTGTAGAAGATCACGTCTCCTTCCAATTTTATACTCGAAAGAAGTGTATAATTCGGTTTTAAAAAACTTCTAATTCCCGAATAATTTTGAACCCGAATTGCCGTTACACTTGCATTCAGGGTTTCAAAACTACAAGCCGTATATTTTCCGTGTACAGAAAACCATGCACTTCTCTACGGTATTAACAAGAGGCCATATGGGGTTCATGAAATTAAGCAGTGGATTTAAGCAATATTGTTAACTTTACAAGCCACATTCGTAAATGCAGATGCAGGACGTTTTATGAACGGCCATTTCACGATATTAAAAAATCTCACAGATAGAAACTTTTCTGAAATCGAAGTTTCCTCCTCCTTCGGGTATAAAATTGGATGAAGACGTGATCTTCTACCGAATCAGTAGAAGAATGAATATTTTTATGCATTCTTTCCATGAAATATAATGTACTTTTCAAGGACATCGAAAATCAATGAGAAAATTGCATACAACTTAAGTAGCCATTTTTTGCAGAGTATAGATCTTGCATGCAGCCGAAAATAAGTTCATTCGAAAGCCGACACCCTGAGGTAACTGGATCATTATAGAAAAATGCTGCATTTTGACTGCTTTTACAATCCTACTTAATTAATCTTTTCGAAATTTCGGTTGACATTTCATGAGTTAGCCTACCTACTGTAGATGCATAGAAAATCTACTATCACCATAAGCTAATCCACGCGCACTTCGTCGTTCCTGCTGTGAAATCACACGATGAACAGCTCTAGAATCGACGGCCGAACTGTACACATCGTTGGAGGGGCATTCATCAAGCTGGCTACGAGACCTATTAGTCTCATTGCGTCCTGCGGCTCAGTCTGCAGCCCTCACTGTCCGCCGACTTGCGGTCAGAAATATATGCGAGATGGAGTACTGAAAAATCATAGAGGACCGATTTGGCAACTTCTAGCTTACTAGGCTGCTCCAGGTCCTCCGGGTCCGGGACTCCCATGTTACTGCCACAATAGGTACTATTCACGACCGCAACCGACCTGTGATCCACTGGCAGAGAGCTGTGTATGATACCGCTCGATGACTAAAAGCCCGGATTTTAATATCAGATCCTACAAAACTGGGGGGTTAGGTGCGGTTGGATACCGACGGAAAATCGTCCAAAATGGACATCACAATGTTAATTGTCTTTGTCAGGGCTTCCCCTGTTGCGTATAGCTATGTATCAGTGACAGCCTATCATCGCGGTGGCAATATTCGTCGTCCCACCAATCTGATGAGAAAAAGGAGGAAGTTTCTGAAACGTCATGCCAAATGCAGTGTGGTCCATGGAATAGCCTCGTTTTCTTCTACTTCTTCTGGGGATAATGAATGGGGTATACATATATATGTAATCAGGAACGGGTGCACACCGGTCTCTTGGCCTCCCGAAACAAACACCCTACGTATTGGTGATAGCGGTTACGAGCAGATAACCGCCTACCAGGCCGCATTCGGCAAAGCTATGATAGCAAAGGGGAGACGACAGAGTTCTGGGGGTAGATTGATACAGCACTATTTCCATTGCTTCGGGAAGCCAACGAATGGGTGTGTGCTCATTGCTGAGTGAATAAATACCCGATCTGCAGCCAGAGAGAATGGCAGGTGGTGAGGCACTGATGAACTTCGGTTCGATGAAGTGCTTATGACCCATCTGGAAGAGCCCAGTGGTGGACCAGTTGCGCCAGGTGTGTCTGTGCGAATGTTTCTGTTTCGGTTCACAGTTGGTGGTCAGCGTTATGATTGGCTGAATGAAGGCAGAATAAGCCCGAAACAGTGCATAGCAGCCTGACTCTCCGTCTAGTTCACTGCTTTTACCGAACTGAGATGGATTCAAATTTCCAGATTACTTATAAGAAATACACGCTGAGTGTCGAACTTTGTCTTCCCTCTCACAGACATCAGTCCACTGACCAAATTATGGACGGTCAAGTGACGGAAAAAGCTAAGCAACACATCTGCGCGACCACACACGGCATGATATCCTGCGCATGAGCGACACAAGTTACGCCGAGAATCGATCGAAGCCAGGGCGTCAGATGATGAATCGGTCAGATGACATGTCGATTTGGTGTTAACACGTACAGTCAGGTGTAGTCTACTTAAAACTGATCGTTAATTGGCAAGTATGGCCCGTCTCTAATGATCGACTGCATCATAAGTTCGACTAGTCTTCTTATTCCTCACCCGTTGCTTAATTTAGTACTTTTCCAGATGTCCAAATTAAGGCAGTAATGCATTCTCTTAACGGATATTCTTAAGTTCGGCACGTCGTTGCAGAGAGAACAACGCGAGCTGTGTCGCATCTGGGCGCCGGTAGAGGCTCTGCATTTATTACACTCCTGTCATGAATAAGAGGGGTTTTCGTTTCCACCAAAACAATTCAGAAAAAAACTATCTGGCGGCCAACCAACGAAAAATGCACGAACCATCTATAAATGGAGTCACTATATCTACATTCCACTAGAGGGCCACACGCCCACGTTGTTTTTGTCCTTTTTTCCCTGCCGCAGTCTGATTGAGACAACAGATTCAGTGACCGCCTCAATTACGCCCTCTTTTGAAGTCGTAACTAGAAGATTCCACTTTCATCAAACACTGAGTAGATTATCTCTCAGTTATCAGCCAGTCCTTATGTGCCTAAACAGACTTCTGGCTCGTCGTTTGAGTCTGAAACAGATTGGGCGATTCCTACAGTCAATTACTCCTCAGCATGAAATTGCTTTCTGCTTAAACAAGAGACTAGAAGGACTCGCAGGCAGATCGAATGCATCATCTGCTGTGGCCTCTATGCTTCATACACATACCGCAGACTTGCGCGGTAAACAAGAATAAGTATTTACGAAGGGAAATTCTGTTGGGTAAAATCTGGCATTCTCATCTCGACACTGTAAATGAGTGGAGATTGTTTATAAACCTCTTCAGCCAATCAACTTATTCGGAAAGCCTTGATTTTGAAACTGCAATTTTATGCCTTTTGGTAAGGCACGTATTACAGGTCGCCGAGTGGTCACTCCCACAACTTTTAAGCTTGGGCCTACTGGAAGGCCATCTGCATTTGGGGTGTGCAATCGGCTTTTTATGTGAATCCGGGAGGATATTTGAATTTTTTCCACCAGAAATCACTGACGTTTTGATTGGAAACCTAAAACTCAGGTAAAAATACCCATGACCACCAGCAAACATTGTGAAGTCGAAATTTCAGGAAGTCGCGTATGCAAATAATCACAAGCACCACCTGCCAATGCAAACAGTCCAAAAGACAGGATAAGATCTATGCAAATGTGCGATGATCCAGAGAAAAAAAAATAATTAATGTCTTCGTTTTTGTCTAGCGTAAAGTACCTTCTAGGTGAAAGTTATATTCAAGCAAACGGTAGCACACTATCATGTTGATCAATTTTGGTGATATGAGACTATTCCAGTCAGAGCTGACGCCTGAGGTAAATCCAGGTTTTGTTAGGTCTACAGGAGATAAGGAGTTCCTTATGAAATTCTTTTCTGATGGATTACGCGTGAGTTTCTTTTTCTTATACACTGGCTCCCTCTAGGATTGTGTATTGAATTTAATGGAGAACTTTGATATCTCCCCAGATCGTGTTTAAGGCAATGAAGTGCTGCCCTAAAGTACCAGAGCTTGCAACATAAATAGCAGAATCACTAGCCAAAAACAGTTTTCAGCAGAATAGTCCAGCTGCAACCATGAATCTTTGTATGGAAAGTCTGCCGAACGTCAATTTTTCCTGAAAGTTCATTATCACCGGGACAACTTCGCCCCACAAACTAAGAACGAAACAGTTGACACCGGCGGATTTCTCTTTAAAAAGAATAAATGCACGGCTGAAACAAACGAAAAGGGGTCCTCCGGAAAACACCTTAAAAGAAGGAGACCTGGTAGCTGAGAGAGGAATTTCATTCGCCCAAACTTTCGAATTCATGCTCGAAGTTACCACATGAAATGGCAACAGATAAGATCGTTAGTGATGAGCGTGGGATTTGCCAATGTTGCTTGAAGTGTGGTCGCGTGGGCAGAAAGCACTGCATCCCTATAGGCGTCAACTTCACCTATCTTCCGCTTTAACTGATGATATCTGTGAGGGAATGCCCGAAACGACGGAGGCTCAAAATTATTTTTTAAACAACCACGCCTTGATCTTCTTGAAATACGAGTGCAAAAGTAGTTATTCATCAGAATTAATAGATAAAAAGCTTGACAAGTGCAAACACAGTCAATTCGTTTACATTACATGCGGCCCCAAATTACGGCAGAAAAAATCCATTAAGCTGAATGGTAGAAATTATTCGAGTCACCGGGAGCAACAGATATTGGACAGAAAATAAAAAAACATTAAATTTGACAAACACGAATGACAGAAGTAACAGCTGTCTCTGATGTGCATCATGTGAGCGATAATTCCCTAAGAAATTAACAAATAACAAAAACTGGAGGCGCGGAAGGACTAGCTCCCCTATTTTCTGTAATCTAGGTGACACTTCCAAGCGGCGCCAACAAAGATTACTTCATAAAAACTTCACGAACGGTTCCTGACCTCCACACTCAATTATCGCACGTTCGGTAGACGGACGGCGGGGGGAGGGGGGATTACTTGTGAGTAAATTGCTCACCTCTGGTGGTGGTTGAAGGCCCGGTTCGAGCAGTAGAGTGGTGATTCAGTATCCAAATAAGTTTGTCTCGCACAGAAGAACAGTTGGGACAAAGCGTTTGGAGTCTTACTGCTTGAGGCAGCTTGATTGAGTGATTCTTTGAATTCTACGCCCTTTTTAAGTACTAAACAGAATACCCTGCATTCGTCGGACACTGGACGGAGTTCCTCTCCTTCGTTGATGAGGTAGAACGATAATTGCCCAATTTCTGTCCTAGATATCTCAATACATTTAACCGTATGCATTTACTGTTTTCCTGATTATTGTCCATGCCATTTCAGTAGTCAAAGTGTCACCAACGGCACGCTGGGTAATATCATATTGCATGCGACCAATGTGAAGTCTCGCAAAATTAACCGAAAACTTCCCTTACAGTGAATGACCGATCTCATGAAATGTTGGCTGAAATTCTGAAATGCGTTTTCGATTAGGAAGGATTTCTTGTTCACGGTTGTAATACTGCTTATCTTGTGGCATACCCATATAACATTTCGGATTCGACAGGATGTCGGCTTTTCAATGCACTTCTTTTCAATCTCCTGTAGAAAGCGTGCTCGGCAAAAAATGACTACTTAAGTAGCATGCATTTTTCCCAATGTTTTCGATAGTCTTGGAAATTCAAATATATCTTATAGAAACCTTAAACAAAAACATGTTTTCTTTTAGTTAATCAGTAGAGAATCACGTCTTCTTTATATTTTAAACTTAAGAAAGGAGTATAATAAGGTTTTTAAAAAAATTTCTAATTGCCGAATAATTTGGAGCCTGATCATTCGTTGCATTAGCGCTTAGTGATTTCCCTCTAAAAGGTACATGCGTTCCGCGTAAAGAAAATCAAATATTTTTCTATGCCATTAAAAGGATATCATACAGAGTCCATAAAATTTTGCAATGGATGCGGACCATGTTGTACATTTCATGAGAAGCAGTGGTAAACGGCCAGGTACGATGCTATGTGAATGGACATTTCGCGGTCTTAAAAAGTCTCATAATTAGAAACTTTTTTAAAACCTTATAAAACTCCTTTCTTAAGCATAAAATATAAAGAAGACGTAATTCTCTATTGATTAACTAAAAGAAAGCGTATTTTTGTTCATGGTTTCTATAAAATATGGTTGACTTTCCAAGACCATCGAAAATCAATGGGAAAAATGCATGCTACTTAAGTAGTCATTTTTTACCGAGCACGCTTTCTACAGTAGATTTAAAAGAAATGCTTTGAAAAGCCGACATCCTGTCGAGTCGGAAATGTTATATGAGTATGCCACAAGATAAGCAGTATTACAACAGCGATCAAGTAATCCTTCCTAATCGAAAACGCATTTCAGAATTTCAGCCAACATTTCATGAGATAGGTCACTCACTTACGTCATTCTACGACTGAGCAGAATATGTGGCTAGTTCTTAAATCAAAATCGACCTTACTTTAGACAGGTGGACATGCCTAAGTCCATAAGAGGTTGCTTCATGCGTTAGCGGAATTCATGGTATAAACCCACGAGTGGGAAGAAACTTAGGGACGAAAATATCTTTTTCCGGCACTCAGAGCGTAAAGAATACTGAACCTAAAATTATACTTAGCATCAACTGCCAATAATTCTCTAAATAGACTAGCGTTGCCATGGTTAATTTCTGACGCAAATAATTATATGCTTATTTTTGTCTAATAAAGGGCATGCATCTCACAAAAATTTGTCACTTAAGCAAAAACCGTTATGGCATAAGGTTGATGTGATTCCTTAAACTTAAATAGTGACATTTTATTCAGTTGGTGAATAGGACTTTCAAAACTATGAACAGATTTAAAATTGAATTCAGTTTGTTTACGACAAAACCCTAGCATTTTTGTCTACTAAGCCATCCGATTATTGAGCTTGTCAAAGTATGATATAAAATAAATTTCTGCATCCATTTCGGTTGTTTTCTTCATTATCCTCCGTTAGAGGACCGTTTAACATTCCATTTTTATAAGATAAAATCTCAAAAACAGGGTAGTTACCAAACTGGGGATGATTCGCCTCCCACGAAACGAGTGGTTGCTATGAAAGAATTCAAATACGATTGATGTCCCTAAACTTAAGCGAAAACCAGCTTTGCCGATGTCAGCCCAGCTCTGTCTCAGTGAATGTGCCGATACGATGTAACGTAACCATCAACTGAGAAATATCAGACAGATATTCTTCCTAGCTCTCTGACATGAGGTGTTTTTTAGAAATATGATTCACAATTGTAAATACGAAAGATTGTCCTGGCAAATTTGTCATTTTCTGGTGAGCATAGACCAAGCAGAGGTGTCTGCAGGCAAAAAGTGAGAATATTACGGACTTAATTAAATTAGATGATAATTCTGTACATGAACCACAAGTAGATTAATAATTGCCCACATCACTAAGAGATCATTATACATGATCTTAAGAGTCCAAGTTAAAAAGAGCTTTTGCAGGGTTGGTCGCACTTTACTGGTAAGCTGCGTCCAGGAGAAAAGAGTCTTCTCCGTTTTTTTCACTGTTTCTAGAAAGAAAAACCCGAACGATTAATTTTCCACGTGATGGGGAAATTTGCATTGGCACAGGCTTCGTGGCAGGTGGACTAACTGATGAAATGTCAACGATTATTCCGAAATGAGTTTTCGTTTCGAAAAGATAAATCAAGTTGGGTTGTAAAACCAGTCAGCCTGCAATATAATTCTATAATATTTCACTCACCTCGGGATGCCGGCTTTCGAACGAACTTCCTTCCGTCTGTATGCAAAAACTGCACTACTAAATTCTTAAGTAACATGATTTCCTATCATTTATTTTGATTCCCCCTAAAACTTTAATTATATTTCATGGAAAACATTCATGGAATAGTTATTCTTTTGCTCATTCGGTAGATACTTACGTTTTCTTCTAATTTTACATTCAAAGGAGGTCGGAATTCAGTTTCAAAAACGTCTCTAATCGTAAGACTTTTAAATACCGTGAAAAGACCGCTCATAAGTCGTCATATCTCTGCATTTACCAATGTAGCTTGTAAAGTTAACAATGTGGATCAAATTCACTGCCAAATTTTATGAACCCTATATGGTTCCCCTTTAGTACCATACAGAAATCTGTGGTTTTTCGTACGCCGAAATTATACAGCCTGTAGTTCCGAAACCCTGAATCCAAGTGTAACGGTAGAGCGGGTTTAAAATGATTCGGGAATTGGAAAAGTTTTCGAAACCCGAAGTATGCCCGTCCATTGAGTATAAAATTAAAAAAAGACATAATCATCTATTGAAAGAGCAAAAAATGAACATTCTGTGCACGTTTTCCATGGAATATAATCGGACTTTTAGGGGCAGCGAAGCTCAATGAGAAGAATTCATGCTAAATAAGTAGTCATTTTTTACAGAATGTAGTTTTTCCATGCAGCCGGAAGGAAGTTCATTCGAAAGCCGGCGGCCAGGGGTAACTGAAATATTATAGAATTATGTTGCAGGCCCACTAGTTGTACAACCCTACTTAATCAATCTTTTCGAAACGAAAACGCATTTCAGAATACTGTTTGACACTTCATGAGTTAGCCCAACTACTGTACATGTAGTTTGTGATTGCCCGGAACATGGGATTTGTTCCGGCATGTCGTAACTTCACTAAATGACATCATACTTATTACAGCCCATCAATTCCCTGAAACTGTGATCGGAGGGTAGACGCTCTTGTGTTCTGACCGGACGCTTTACGTAGCAATGCAGCTTTGACGATGAAAGTATCAGACGACTGGCTTGAATTGGTCAGGTGTTTTCACATACATTTTCGAACGACGGAAAAAAACTAATTGGTACTTTGCAAATAAAGCCGCAAAAATTAACTTATATGATGCTGGCGGAGCCGTGTCTGATGACCTGGATTAATGCAACAACTTTTAAGTACGGCACAAAAAGAGTACATCTACAGTTTCCGAAAAAGATGACTTTAGGACATCTGTCGGAAATATAACTCAAACTGGTGCCAACTAGGAAGCCATAAATCTGGACTACTTTTTCCAGGGGACAAATTTGGTGGGGAATAAAATTGGGCCATTTAATATCTTGCTGCTGCATCTTTCTGGCGCTATTTGGTGGTCATCTTATGCGCTGTGTTCAGATGTTGCGGCCTTGGAGGAGGAGGAGGAGGAGGAGGAGGAGGGGGAGGAGGAGGAGGAAGAGGATGA
>CACRXP010000904.1:131110-189696 GCA_902702965.1 Spirometra erinaceieuropaei | reverse complement strand
ATGGGTGCGCATCTCCAACAACCCTTGCCGCGCCCTGGTCTGGTCCCGTGGTGATCCAGCACATCTACCGGCTTGAATGTGCATGTGCTTCGGAACACAGGGTGAATCAGTAGGACGGTCGCAAAGCCGCAGGCGCCAGGAATCGAAAACAACTGAAAAGGAGGCTTTAGGAGGCGCAAAGCGTTTAACATGACCGTACAGCAAGACAGGTCGGGGAAACTCTGACCATTTCCATAAAAACAGTCGACGGACCGCGGACGAGTGTGGCCCTGGAGCATTTCAGTTCATAAGGCACAGGACTGCACACAAAGACATTTGAAAAATCTGAGCTGCAAAAACTCCCAAGGCGGTATTCAGAAGACTAGTTGGCAAGCTTACGTTTGCCTTAGATAAATTCTCGTCAGACCAATATGGGAACGGGATGCCAGTCAAACATGCCAGTGATTAGAAAAATCGGTCAAAGTGAATTCGAAAGCGCATGCGGGGTTAGAGCGGAAGAGCGCGGAGAGTTGCAAGTGGTTAATCGCGCGCGCTTACCGCCTGCATTTTAAAACGAACTTTAATCGATTTTTCTAATCACTGACATATTTGACTCGTACCCATTTCCATTATAAATGTATTGGCCGGACAAGAATTAGTCGAAAGCAAACGTATGCTCGCCAACTAGTCTCCCTAAATATATCTGGTTTTATGGTCTATGCGCAGGGTAAATGAAGTATCTGACAAGAGCGGCTCAGTCGTAATGCACTATCAGTAGGGAAAACCCTGTCGCGAAAAATCCTTGTGTTTTCAGCGCCTTTAGAATACCAAAGGAAAGGACTTTTCGGTAAGATGTGGTTATGCAGCCCCACCTGATGGACACATTACTGTTGGGGTTGGGGTTAGGGTTAGGAGTTAGGGCTTAGGGTCAGGGGTTAGAGTTTGGCCAACTATTCCTCAGCTACTCAAAGTACAACCGCGCATTCCCAATAGCTTTTCTTTTGCATACAATTGCTTGACCTCGTCGCCTGTGCGTTACCGGGCACCGCCGGCAAAAATCCCTATTACCAACGGTCCCGTATTACAGGTGTCTGGGTTTTGTTTACGTCAGGTGCGGCTACATAACCATATCTGACCAACCAAAAAAGCTTTGATAGTCGGGCAGAACACTTCGCAAGGGTTCTTTACCATTCAAATCCCATGTTCGGAGAGGTAGGCAACCGGCAAGCACAAGGTGAAATAAACGCAGTCTACTTTTTGCAAACCTGCAAGAAGCGAACGAGAAAGTCCAGAGTTCATGAGCTGGAGAAAACTTGGAACGGCTAATCAATGCTTCCAAGATGGAAAGACACATGGGATCCCCGTTTCTAGTGAGAGAGAGAGAGAGAGAGAGAAAAACACACCTGATGCGGATGTGGTGACAACGAAAGAATCCGTGCGTCAGACAGATGTTAGCCCTCGCGCGCGCACAAATGAAACAGACTTTATGACAATGACAGTCATTCTCAAGGAACTGTATGCTGCCGATCCCAGTTGACAGGGCAAGCCTGCGGCTCAATGGTGATGCGTTGTCCTAGTGGTCAACAGAGCGAGGCTTTGAACTTCGAGTCTGCCTGCCCCCCCCCCCATTGGGTTGTGACTACCTGGCAAGGAAAAATAATTCAGTTTCTTGTCTTCCTCAGTAAGATTTTGTTGGCTAGCGGTCTTCGATGGCTGTGAAAACGCAGACTACTACCTTGCCTATATATTACGATCGTGTGCCCCCCAAACGGGCCACGTGTTAGATGCGTTGGACCAACACGGGGGCCATATCGGATCTTGGTAGGTGTTATCGGGTTTGTACACAACAGATGCTAACACTTCGGGGTGCGGTGGCAGACCCGGTTGCCGGCAGTCGTTGCGCAGACTGGGACCCCTGCCGCCTCCCCTCATTGTTGCTGTTGGTTAAAAAGCTGGTCATTTGCTATGTAGACCGGATGGGTGTGGTGTGGAGCGCCAAGGTGCAGGCTCGACCGCGCCCTCCACCTGCGCCCTCCCCCGTCTCCGGTCTTCTCGACTCTGTCTTGACACCGAGTGCAGGTGCGGTTGATGCTGTGAAAGTCTACATTCACTGTAAACTAAATAACGCGCAAGTCACCGTCCCTGTTTCACCCTTGTGTCAAGTACACGGTGGACATCGTCGGCAATGACGGTCGAGCTGTCGCATATTACACAACCGGTTTTGCCGGCATGAGGATTCCTAATCTCAAAACACATTAGTTCGACCGTCGCGAACGACGATGTCTGCCGCGTAGTGAGTGTAGGACTGCGGCTTGTGTGTGCATTCTTTTATACTGATGGCAGATTTGCGCGCATCATTTGTCTCAGTCTCTCCTTCCGGTGTCAAAATGGGGCCCGTACGACCGGATGCAGGATCGGACGCGATGGCTGACAAAGATACCCAGTCCGGCTACGCGTGCCACGCACGACCTGGTTCGCGCACGATAGCCCAAGTTTTCACGGAAACAGGGGATGCGGCTCGGATCTTACCTGAGTGGGAGTGCTGCGACATATTTAGAAGGGATCACTGCAGTCTGACTTTCCATCCTACGGTGACCGAGTTATGCCATCAGATGACAGCCTTCCAAGCTACGGCGGTTAGCGCGTTGAGAAAGTATAAATGCGCATTAGATTGTTCACAGTGAGGAATGCGTCAGTCCGAGTCAGCCAACCACCTGACACGATACGATAGGCTAATCGTATCCCTTCGTAGCACTCCGACGTACGGTTTGGTGAAATGGATCTTCGGTCGTATTAAGTTTTTGGCCGAAGACTCACCAACAACAGTAGCATCTGCGTATCAATTCCTCGAACGCATAAAACATCTGAGGTTAGAGCCAGACGAGTCCATGGTATCCTTTGATATCGTTTCGCTCTTCACCTCCACTCCACAGCAATTAGCGATAGATGTTGTGGACCAACTACTGGCAGAGCGTTATGAGGAGAGAGACAAACGCCTGAAGTCTGAGCATCTGCTCGAGCTTCTGCGATACTGTCTCAAGACCTATTTCACCTTCGGTGGACAGATGTACGAACAAATAAAAGGCACTCCTATGGGATCCCCTATATCAGGCCTAATCGCTGAAGTAGTTCTTCAACGGGTAGAACACTTGGTGTTCACCAAGTATCAACCAAAGTTCTGGGCCCCCTATGTCGGTGACACCTTCGCCGTTGTCAAAACAACTGACATAGAGCACCTAAAGGAACTACTGAACTTGGTCAACCCGGATATCCAATTTACGATGGAAGCAGAAGCAAACAACCAACTCCCCTTCCTTGACGTACTTGTGCGCCGGTGTACCACTGGACAGCTGCAAACTACAGTATTCCGAAAATCCACCGACACGATACAGATCCTACACTTCAACAGTAACCATCCTCTGTCTCACGAACGTAGTTGTGTCTGCACTCTATTCCAAAGAGTCGAAACACACTGCAGCACATCAGAAGATAAAAGGGCCGAACGATTGTACCTTGTGAACCTATTTGCAGCCAATGGTTATCCCAGACATTTCATCGAGAGAAAGAGACGTTGGGCGTCCAGACGACGGCCAAATGAGCAGCAACCCGAAGTCTGGAGGGCCATTCCTTACGTTAAAGGGGTCTCTGAAGCGGTCTCGCGACTGTCACAACCCACCAGAGTAGGCATAGCCCATCGACCACAAGCAACAATTCGACGTCGCCTGATGCAACCTAAAGACCCATTGTCACCCGCTGAAACCTCAGCAGTCATCTACAAAATAAATTGCAATGAGGGCGACTGCAACTATGTGGGCGAAACCAGGCGAAAATTGCAAACTCGCCTACAAGAACACAAATCAGCCACTCGGAGGTTAGACCCTAACTCTCAACTAGCAACACACGTTGGAGAAACGGGGCATACTTTTGACCTCCAGAGGGATACCATCTTAGGCCGAGGCAACACGAAAACAGAACGACTAACTCTCGAGGCGTGGTTCTCCGATGGCCACTCTATCAACAGGCATCTGGACCTTCCTGCAGCTTACAAAGTCCTACGTCATCATAATTGTAGTGCTCAGGACCAAACAACCACACCGGACTTAAGAAGGCCGCACGGAGATAGCCCGACGCTGAGTTTACTCGGTGAGGAAGAAGAAGAACCGCCAGACCGACCGCCCGACTAAAGTTCAATCAGCTCCCCTCGACGGAGTGGTGACTCACAAAGCACACAGGCAAAACGCCCGTCAACCATCTCCCGAGAGACCGAGGCAGCGAGAGGAGGGAAAAATCGATCAGCATGAGGCCGGCCAACACAACATGCCACTTTAAATTTCTGATCGATTAAGTGCATTTTATGCTTTGACAATGAAGAGCCCACCCAGCTCTTTGAAACGTCAGCACTTAAATAAACCTCTTCCGGAGGGCCTATCTTCGTCTTCAAATAACCTACCTCTCTCTCTTGCCCACCCCCCATGCACCAGTCTGAGTCAGTCAACCATCTGTCACTGGATTGAGCGTAAATGCCTGGCGCAGCGTGGGCCTGCGTCGGGTTGTGTCAGTTTATCCCCCATTTGTTTGCGATTTATTATGGGATGCACGGACTCCGCGTCCCCGTGTTGGTTCAGCACATCTCCCGAGTGGCCGGTTTTAGAGGCCTAATCTCAACAAGCACACATGCACACACTGCACAAAGTTCACGTCGAGGCGTACAGGACAAGGTAGTGGCTGTTTATGCGGGCGGGTGTCCTAATAGAAGTTAGTCGGTGGAAGTTGGTGCCCCTAAAACGGGGTACGCGGTAGATGCGCTGGATCGGCACAGGAGCCGGATCGGATTCCGGCAGTCGTTGTCGGGAATACGCATCAATAACAAATGTCAACATTAGGGATGCGCTAGCAGGCCTAGGTACGGACACAAGCCTTGCCAATAGGGATCCGGCTGCACTCCTACTTTTATTGGTGTACAAAATCCTGGTTAGTGTATGTCTTGGAGCAGGGGGTGTAGTGGTAGGCCTAGGTCCTCTCCCGCCTCCGGTCATCTCAACTCTGTCATGACACTGGGTCCGGGTGGGGGAGGAGGAAGGGGTGCGATGGATGCATCGCAAGTCTACTAGCACTATAAGTTCATTCACGCACATATCACCGTTCCTGCTCCCGCCCTGCTGTGGAACACACGGTGAAGGTCGTCGACAACGACGGTAAAACGGCGGTTGAAGTTGAACCGAGGAGGAAATGGAATTAAAGGGGGAGGGGAACGGGATATATACGGACCCAAGAGAACGGTGGGCGGTTTGTGGACAGTGCTAATGCATGCTAGAATACCAACTTTAAAATAGACTTGACGCAGCGGGCGTTGGTGCATAAAGGCGTGGATGGGTGAAGAGGGCAGACTCAAAGGCGACACTGTTATAAGGCTGTCGAGAAAAAAAGAAGTAGAGCGCTAATGACAATAGAGGTCGTGTAGGGGACCTGACGTGCGAGACAGTGAAGAAAAACTGAGAAAAAAGAACGCGAGGGCGCAAACGAGGCCGCGCTAAGGATGCATGATTAATTATTTGATAGTAAAAAGAAGCGCGCGGTGAGATGCAACGTCGTCCGACGCTGAGATCAGTGGTGAGGCGGAATAACCAAAAAACAGCCGCCGCTGTCCTCTGATATGTGAAGGTCTTCTCAGCAATGAAGAATATTCTGCATCAGAACATACAAGACAACCAGTCTTTTCCTCAGTGGCAGGGCGTTGAGACCTTGAAGGAACGCTTAGTGACTGAAGAAACTGACTACGGATCCCAAGTCTCGAAAAGACCTGGGGTTGGGTACGGCTGACTGACGACGGTTAATTAACCAGAAATTGTCATTCCAGTTCCCCGTTGTCTTTGTCGGCAATCGCCTTCCCATGCTAACATATGTACGTCCGTTTCTTCGGGCGCCACAAGCGGCAACTGGTTTACCAAGAAATCTGGCCAAGGTGTTAAGGACGGCGGTGCTTAACTTTGCTGGAATCAACTTTTCAGCGTTGTTGCAAGGGCCATCATCATCCGGAGCCGTATGCGCCCTTCCTAGATCTACGCGGAAAAGTACGCGGCTTCAAAACAGCATTAGTGTTGCTGGTGTATCTAACTCACCGGAATGTGCTAAAAGCCCTTTTAAGCGTGTAAACAGCAACCTTCTGCGACAAATTGATACCGCCCAGCAGTTGTTGTCATCCGTTTTATGCCGCTCGCCCCTACCCTAGCCCACCTATCTATCACTCTTTTCAGATACTTTTAATTATTTGTTCAGGGGAGGTCCAGAATTAAAGTGCACGTAAAGGAGACGGTTTGAAGGTCGGGTAAATACGGGGACCAGAGGTAGAACGAAGAGAAACAAGCGTTTAGGGCAAGTGGGAAGGCGTCCACAGTACGCTTAATTTGAATAAAGCAGTTTCCAGCTTGAGGCTATCGTGGTGCGCTAAAACGACGTGGCTCGGAAGGTTGCCAACTGACGAAATAACCCCGTCCTCAGGACTGAATCAGGATACAACGGCTGCCTCTCAATGAGGTATTTATGACACTCAGGCATGTGATATCCGATCCGCACTCATAAGAGCCCGGCATATGTAATGAGGATCGGGTCGCGTGTGACAAGCGTGCACGGACCGTTTAACTCTGCTAGCCATTGCATACAGGCTCGCCTTAACAGTGTCTTGCCATCAGAACAAGGTGGGTAGGAGATGTGAGAGTGCAGTTGATGCTTCGCAAGTCTGTCCCACCATGAACTAATTCTCACGCAAGTCACCAGTGCTGTGTCCACCCCATGGGAATGTCTTCGTTCGCGACGGTCAAAGGATCATGATCTGTAACTTCCGTAAAGGTCTTTTTTGTCTTTGCAAGCCAGAGAAACGGAGCTTCACACGAGCTGCTACCGCCCTCTGCCAAGTCAAACGCCACAGGCATCAAACAGATTCAGAGGCGCGGTCTGCGAATTTGAACAGCAGGGTCAAACATGTACTGAGATAACTGTTGAAAGAAGCAGATAGCGAAGGCAATCATAAAATTCCCACATAAATGGTAGGTCACCCACAGTTGAGGAGATGCACGCTCTTGGGCGTGCAGCATCTGCAGTTATCCCAGTCTCCACTGTCGCTGTCGATCTGTCATGGGTATGGTTAATTCACCTACCCGGCAGGTGGTCGCCAATTCGCGAGCCCCAACGGCAAAGGTCAGAGTCAATTCGCTCTGACAAGCCAATCAGATCGGTGGGCATCTTTGTCAGTGTAAATACGTAGGCAAACCACGGGGTGACAGGCCGCAATCGAAGGCGGCTATTGTGAAGTGGTCGTTTCCGACCCAAAGCACAACTAAAACCAGCTTGGACGTCAGTCAAATAAGGGCTGGCAGTACTTCTTGTACACAAGAAGTGCTATCACTGGAGGGAGAGAAGCCTGGTAAAATGCACCTTAAATCGTATTCAGATAAACTTGGATGGGTGGTAAGCAAGTGGTTTCAACGTTCCTCGGGCCCCGTAGGATTTAGCAAATGCCTCGTAATTCTTTTTCTGCGAGGTGTGTGTGGCGGTAACTGAGCAACACGAAACTTGTGAAAATGGCAAACGTGGTTGCTCATAATCCTCAGAGGAAAAATTCTACCGGCAACGGTAGGGTGTAGGATCCCAACTAACTTTAGCTAGCCTGTGGACCGTGTCATACGTTGAATGATGATATAGGGGTTTCATGGGTGGAGCAACATACAGGACGGAGAGCAAGACACGGAAAAAAAGATAAATTTCTGCCGTCTTATAGTACGCTGTCAATTGGCAAAGGTGAGCACGATAATTAAAAAATAGACAAAAGGCAATTATCAGAAAATTACGGACTTTGAATAAAGCGCCGCTGGTAAGTTGACATTTAGTCAGGAGGGGAAGGAAATTTCAAACAATGGGAAAGGTGAATAATAAGTGATGTCTACAGTCACAGAGTGAATTTTGGGGTTTGTGGGTCCTACACCCTGTCGTTACCAAACTATCTTCCAGGAAAAAAGTGATATGGAGGCCAAGTTTACACCCAGGACAATGCTATGACGTAATGCGACTGCCATAAAATCAAACCATCAAGGGTATACGAGTGGGACGACTGTAGCATTTACCGCACATTGGAAAAAGTCCTTTGATCCAGTAAAAAGATGATTAGTAGAGTGCGTTTTAGAAAATGCAAAATCCCGAAAGGCTGACACAGGGGGAACTCGGAGGGAAGGGAAGGGGAACTTAAAACAATTAAACGGGACTGGTGTAGTAAAAAAGTAGGAAGGATTACCCTCATTATCGGGATCCAGGTTGAAATCGCCGAGAATAACGTACTGAGACCGTTCTAAAGAAATAGGTGGATTTCCATAAAACACCCGCTGTCAATATGCAAAGTTACATTTTTCATTCCTTCCGTGGTGCAATTAATGCAGAACAAAGTAAAGAAAACAGCGCTTCAGTATATGCCAATTCTTAAGCACAATATTTAGGTCAAGAGCCGACTTTCTAAATACAAAACAAGCGTTTCTACGGAATTACCTGAGCAACTCCTTGTAGTGGGCAGATTGAATGTGAGTTACTAAATTTGCATAAATCCAGGGCAGAATGCGGTCATTTACTTGGACATTTTTAAGTCTAGCTTCTATTTGACCCACAGTGACTTTGACAGCATACTTTTGGGAAATTTGGGTAAATGCACAAGAGATTTCGTCCGACGTTACGTCTAATGTATGTCTTCGTTTTTGCAATGTTAAAGGCACCTTACTTGCTCTAGGTAGTTCAATGACGATAAATGAGGGCTTGTTTGGTTGGGCACAGGAAAAAGTACCTCTCCCGTATTACGGATGGTCTTGAGCTAAATCCCAAGGGGGTACCTCTTCTGTGTCCGCACTTTAATTTTAACCCTAACCCCAACCCACCTAGGGCGCAAGGTCACCTGTAATCCGGGGGAGGTACTTATTCCCGTGCCCCGCCAATCTGGCTGAACACCCAGTAAAAAAGGCAAACCTAAAATCGAACGCCGCACGAAACCCATTTGCTCCTTCCTGCCTGTGTATTGACCAAGAGATGACAAGAGAGTAGGGGGAATTACGATCTGAAGACCATCGAAATGAAGTTACACTAACGATCCACCTAGAAGACTTAAATTCAAATAACGTTCAATCGGTTTTAAACCGTAAATTCTTGAAAACTGTCGGCCTAAATCTGTATATGGATGAAAATTCACTGAAAATAGAAAAAAACGCAACAGAAAATATCGTTTTTTTATCATCCATTAATTCCCAAACAAGCAAAGGCTACATTCTATCCGAGTAACAAATGGTGAACGACCCAGAGCCCCTGCTTTTCTATTAAATTTCGGTGTGTGCCGAGTAAGACTTATAATCATCGAATTTGATAGCGTCTGAGTTTCTTTCTAGTTAAGTTGTTCAAATCCATCAACTCTCAAAGCTCCAATATATTAACGTTGTGTGATCCCTGTTTTTTTGGTTGCTCGGCAAAAACTTCAAAGAACTATCGGTCTGAGCGCTTATCTACCGCTGTCATTGACCACTCCCTAACCAAACGAGCATGGTCGAGGGCAGCAAATGTGTACATACGTCACGGAGGGAGGGTCCATTAAGCAAACAGTGCTTGCTCCCCTGAGTCTACTCTTTTTGCCTTCTGTTTACGTAAACGCCAAGCAGTTGATGTGACACAGTCGTTCACTTAGTGTTGAAAAAGGATTTTATTATCTGTTTCTGGCCAAACGTTTAAAAGCACTTGAGCGGAATCTCTGCGCGAATATTCCTAAAACAATAAAGACATCTATATAGTTTTTGGTGCAAGCGCACCCGGGTAAATAACGCTAATCAAACAATACTTCGACAATGCTATCTTTTACGAATTTAATACATCATTCACCTAGAGAAGAATAGAAGTTTAAAACGATTTCCAAACTGCTCTTGATCACCCGGTCACTGTAATAAAAACCCCTACTTATTATCCTTCAGTAGGCCGTCAGTCGTCATACTGGTGACCGATAGCAAAGAATGATAATTCGGATTTAACTGATGCTTTCGGTAGACCTAATTGTGAAAAACTCAGCGAAACCCCGTAGCTCAGGCAGTTGGTGTGTTGGTTGGACACACGTCTTGCATTCGTTCTTGTGTGGTCGAACCCCACCCAGGCCGTCTAGTTCTTCACAACTTGATCAGATGAAATAAACAAATCAGTCAGCTGGTCGATTCTAGATAGATTGCTAGGGAAATTCTGCCTGAGCAGTCAGTTTACGTCATCCGACTTGGTAGTTTTCATGCGTTGCAATAGACTGGGCGAGTAACCCTAGTGTAATTAAACTCACGACTATCGTAGCCGGTTAGAGCGATTGCTGCACTCAGGTCTCGCACCGAGGCCGCCAAGTTTTTTACAACTAGAACGGATATACAGTAGGCGGGCCAACTCATGGAATCTCAACAGAAATTCCGAAATGCGTTTCCGTATCGAATAGACTAATTAAGTAGGGTTGTAAAAGTAATAAGCCTGCAGCATAATTTTATAATAATTCAGTTACCCCAGGACACCGGCTTTCGAACAAACGTCTTTCCGGCTGTATCCAAAAACCATACTCCGTGAAAAAAATGACTATTCAAGTAGTATGCATCTTTTTCATTGACTTTAGATGCCCTTAAAGACTCAATTATAGTTCATGGAAGACATGCATAAAGATATTCATTCTTTTACTGATTCAGTTGACAATTACGTCTTCTTTCAACTTTTTACTCGAAGGGAGAATATAATATGGTTTTATGAAACTTTTCCAATTCCCGAATAATCCTGAACCCTACCTGCCGTCACACTTGCATTTAGGGTTCCCAAACTACAAGCCGTATAATTTCCGTGTAGGGAAAACCATACATTTCTCTACCGTATTAAGAGGAGACCATATGGGGTTTATAAAATTAGGCAGTGGACTTAAACCACATTGCTACCTTTACATGCCACATTGGGAAATGCAGTGCCATGACGTTTTATGTAGGGCCATTGCACGGTATTAAAAAATCTCACAATTAGAAACTTTTAAAACTAAATTATATCCTTCCTTTGAGTATAAAATTGGATTAGGCAGTAATTTCCTACCGAATGAGCAAAAGAATGAATATTCTTGTGCATGTTTTCAATGAAATATAATTTAATCTTTAAGGGCATCAAAAATCAATGAAAATATGCATGCTACTCAAGTGGTCATTTTTTACGGAGTATGGTTTTTGGATGCAGGCGGAAAGACGTTTGTTCGAAAGCCGGCGTCCTGAGACAACTGAATTATCATACAATTATGCTGCAGGATGATTGGTTTTACAACCCTACTTAATTAATCTTTTCGAAACGGAAACGTGTTTCGAAATTTCTGTTGAGATTTCATGAGTTAGCCCACCTACTATATTTTAGTGTCATTAGTCCAACTTTTTGGTTTCTTGGAAGATGTGTGCAGATTGATTTCGAGGCAAAATAATTCAATTTGAGCGCCTTTGAGGTTTGGGTAGGCAGCATACCTGGACGACTTTCATTAATGGCATCCACGAAGGTGGACAGATTAAAAACTTCGCTGGTTGTCCTTCCAACTTGACTGTCTCGAAGACCAGCAGCTTTTAGGTGTACTGAAGCAAGTATGAGGGGCTGGGATCCGAGCTGTCAGTAAAATAGATAAAAAAAACAGTAAAAGAAAATGCAGTCAGCTGAGACCTGACTTGTGTGACTAAAAATGGCGATTGCGATGACAGAGATAAGGGGATCGGTGTTTTAAGCCTGAGGTTGGGACGCAATTTCACCTTCGTTGGACACTGGGTGCTGAACTGAATCCTCTACGATTGAAGAAGCAGCTCACGACCCCGTCGGCTGCTATCGGGAATACTGCCTATCCGAATGCGAGTTTTTCGGTTTATTTCACAATTTTTGCTAGCAAAACAGGTCAAGCCATGATTTGCCTGAGCCGGGGGGGAGGGGGTGATGACGCTTGTTACTGAGTAATTTGAACTAGCGTGTAGGGAGCATTCGATTAAAATCTTAAATTAGCAACAGTGGGGCAGTGAAAAATTCACGTAATTCTTGAAGGGGTGTTTCTAAGCAGATGCGATGACTTCTCACAAGTTGCAGTAGCGAGTTACCAAAAAAGCACAGACCGAATTTAATTCACACATACGCACACAGTGGCATTCTGAAGTTCGGCTGAAAACCCCTCTAGCCGACATCACTCAAGCGCAGTTGAGAGAAAACGCCCATAAAAGGTGTGCAATATTAACGGCAGAATTCTAAAATTAGAAAAACTTAATAAGATTTGCAGAAATGACGTAATACATCGGAGGAGACTGGAATGATCATTCCTGGGCTATTAGTCACCGTCAGCCAGTCACACCCAACTCCGACGTGTGGAACAACCGGGGGCTCAATCCTGCGACCTGTTTGAGGTCCAACGCCTCTAACCACTGAGTCATGGGCTCGTTGTCCTATCGGTTACGATCGGGAAAATACAATGGTAGAGGGGAGCGCTCGCCGATCGTTTTACGGGATGAGTGAGTTCTGTAAAATGACCGGTAAGCGTCTCCCTTTACCAAAAGTCCTTTTTTTCTCGCAGAATCTGTCTATAAGTAATTTTATCATGGAAACGGTTTACAAACTAGGGTGGAAATCAATGTTACCTTATACGCAGGCAATTGCTTATGTTAATTACTGTCCCAGGCCACATTTTGTGCATTAATGTATGTTTTTCATCAGAACGGCATTAACCTAAACAAGAAGGATTTACCAGTGCGACTTCCGCCCACTTTAAAATAGATTTTATGTCCCGCGTAAAAAGATTAAACAGGATAGGAATAAGGACGATACGTAAAGGAAACAGGAGAATATTTCCTCTTATTAAAATTCGAATACATATGTCTGCTTTACTTTATGCCAGAAAGGGCGATAATAATGCCTGCAGGCAATATTTTGCTTTAAGAATCGCATATTTTCAGATACACGTAAATATTACGTAGGTAACTGCAAAAAAGCCCACAACCAAACAGGAATTTAATTTTTGGGCATATTGTAAGATATTTTTAGTTTCTGCCAATATGTAACTTAGAAACGGAACGGGCACAATTAATGCAGTTTGGGCAATATTTTTTATATCTATATGGCAACTCTGTGGTGCATTTATAATAGTAGAACGAAGCCCACAAGTAAACAATGATAACGAAAATGGCATGTTTTTCGCCTGCGGCAGAAACACTATCCGTATCTTTCAGGGAAACGCGTAAATGTGCCAAATGTCTCAATTTTTCCCTGACTTCAATTCGAAAAAAGATGAAGAACGCGGACATTCTTCAGCGAAATACCCCCAGTAAAGCCCCTCGCAAACCCTATGAGGAAGCTTATCAGGGAAGGTTTTTTTAATCGATCAAAAGCATATTCGTAGTAAGCCTTCCTTGTGGACGTTCACCCTCACCGATGACCAGAATTCATGTTTGGGTGGATCTGCCCCTTATGACCCAAACCGTCATTCGTACACAAAAAGGACATCCGAGAACCCACTACTTATGTAAATGCTTTCGTGAACTGTAGTATACTACTGGCTGCCTGCTGGCGGTTTGTGAATATTACGCGGTTATTCCGCAGTAGCTGATGGATTTCAGTTCAAATATTCACATCAACTTTCGGGCCGAGTCTGAAAAGGTCTGTTCCGAGGAATTGCCCCCAAGTTCGCGCATTAATTTCCTTGAAAATTAAACAAGGCAGGATGAAACTGGAGTTTGTATACCAGCAAACACACGGGGAACGCCGGGGGGTCCACTGATGAGCCGAACCCCTCGCACCTACACCAGGCAGCGTCACAATATCGGTTAAACACGTGTGTCTGGGATTTCAGAATGTACATGTGCTGTAAGTATGGTAAATAGTTACATAATTACTGGATCTACCTATTTTGAACCGTTCATTAAGGGTATAGGAAACTGTAAAGTAATTACCGACATTTCAAGGACAATTTGAAATTCGGCGGACTCCGTCTCCAAAAGACTGAAAATGTACGAAAGAACAGCTTTCTCAGCACACAGAAAACGGTACGCTAAAAAATTGTATCTGCTAATTATATTCGAAGTTACTATTTACTGACCCGCATGTCGACATGTGAGCTTATTAATGCTTTTTATTATAGTGACGCCACTATCCGCAAAATCAGACGAAGTCTTTTTTGCTTTAGCCAGCTTTATCTCAAACAAGGTAAAAAAAGAAGTTTACATGTTGTACATATACTCCGTACGGCTGCGATCATGCCTGATATAGTCGGCCTTGACAATGACCCGAGCTGTACCACTCCAAGCGCGACAATCCGCGGCAGCAGATCTGGACAGTCCAACCCATTCTCTTGCCCAACGACGGAGACCGAATACCGAAGGTCCAAGAACCACCTTCATGTCTTGACAAGGTGTGTCGAGCCAGGTTTTGATGCCTCCAGTGGGTAATGGTGCCCCTAGGGTGGACGACGAATAACGTATCGAAACCACCACAACCACGCCGGACGCCAGACCGAACATCAAATGGTTGGGAAAGATTGCTATGGACCAGAACTCCCGCGGTGGTGAGCCGATAATAGGCCTTGATCATGACGATGATTTTTGACGGTACACCGTCTAGCTCCATTATCCGCCACAGGGACTCGCGACTGGACGGAATCGAACGCGGCGGCAAAGCCAACAAAACAGACGACCGTCGGTTGTTGGTAGCTGAGGCGGAATTCAAGAGTGCGCCCGTGTGAATACCTGGTCCGCAGATCCACGTTCAGCACGGAATCCGGCCTGATTGGGCCTCGTCATAGAGCTAGACACAGTCTGGAATCGCCTGAGAAGGACAATAGAAAAGGCCTTTGCATCAACCTCCACGGGGCTTATGCCGTGGTAGTTCTCGCATCTCGTCTTATCTCCCATTTTGAGGACAGGTACAAGTATGCCCTAGCCCCACTCATCAGGACAACCTCACCTCTCCACGCTTATTCAGTCATGTCATGGAGCCAGTGCGCCAGAGTGTCGACACAAAACTTGTAGATTTCAGCGGACATACCGTCCTCTCCAGGCGCCTGGTTGTTACGTAACCTTTGTATGGCATCGGAAACTTCTTCAGAAGGTCGTTTGACACTGCATACGTTGGAGGAGGGGGAGAAACCGCTGCGGAGGAGAGCAAGGGTGTGGTTAGTTGGCTATCAAAGTTGAGATGGTGCTCGAAGTGCTCACGCCGGCACACGACCTTGGCTGAGTTGTCAGCAATGAAGCCGCCATTCACGCCCCAAAGAGGGTCACTCAGCGCAGGGAGTTTACCACTAACTTGGCGAATAAGTTGGTGGAATTTTTGACTGTCACCAACGTTTGAGGCCTGCTCCGTAGAGGTCGCTATTTCAGCCCAATATTGCTCTCGGTCATCTCTGGCCGACTTGGCCGTCATCTTCGGGAGTTGGCGGAAAAAGTCATCGTTGCGGGACCTGGCTATAGCCGTCCGAGCAGACAACTGCAGGATTCTTCTGCTGACTCGGTCACGGCGGCGTCACTGGATGTATCCAAGAATTGTCGCAGCTGCCCCATTTACTGATGCTTCCAGCGGCAACTACCGGTTACTGTCTTCTCCGTCGGCTGGGGTCGTAAAACAGGACCGGACGTCTCTGTCGGAGCCTCGGCAGGGCTGGTTTGCCGGATTTTTGCGACGTCGAGACGTCTAGGACCTGGCATTTTGGCGCGGATGAGGGGTGAACTTTAAAACGTGTACGAACGAGGACATGTTCTGACCCATGGGCGTTACCAGTTTTGGCGCCACGCATCGATCTGCTATCATGAACCCAGCTGCGGAACCCTGAGCTGACCAGAATGTAGTCAAGCTGACTGGTCGTTTAACCGTCATTTGGACACCAGGTCAGCAGATGTTTGTTGTGGTGCTGGAAGCACGTGTTGGTGACGAACGGTCGGTTCTGATTGACAAAGTTCTGCAATCTCCCGCCACTGTCACATCGAGAACCAAGCCCAAAGCGGCCAATAAAATGAGCGTTTGTAGATTCACCAGGTCCAGTCCGACCATTCCAGTCCCCGACAAGAATCAGCGGATCGCGGTGAGGGAATCTTTCAAATAACGCTTGCAGCTGCGAGTAAAACACCTTTTTATCGCGCCGTTAGACAGCTGAAGTTGTTGCATGCACTGAGACGGCCGGGATGTTCGTGAAGTGACCGTCTAGTTGCCCGTAGACCATCCGGTCATTGATTGGTTCCCAAGTAAGTGAAGTATGATTCGCTTCTTGAAATAGGGCGATCGCCACATCGTGTCTGCAGAGGGTACAGGGTGAAGTGTGAGTTGGCTACGGGAATCTTTGTTTCCCAAGAGCCTGAGCCGGGAAGTCGGGCTTCAGGCAGGCAGCAGACATCCACATTGTACTGATAGAGGCTGCGCGCGGTCAGACTTTGGGTACCAGGGTCCAGGAACGTTCGCACATTTCAGCACCCAATATCAAGAGTCCGTGCCCGATTGGGCAGTCCAGCCTGCATACTATTCGCCTGCACCAAGGTTTCGGAGCACGTCCGCTCCCACGGGCGCCGTAGCATGGAACGTAATACTGTATTCGGACGTACACTAGGTGGGCTAACACACGAAATGTCAACCGAAATTCTGAAATGCGTTTTCGTTTCTAAAAGATTGATTAAGTAAGGTTGTTAAAGTAGCCAGCCTGCAACATAATTCTATAATATTTCAATTACCTCAGGATGCCGGTTTTCGAGGGAACTTCCTTCCGGCTGCGTGCAAAAACTACACCGTAAAAAATGACTACTTATGTAGCCTGAATTTTTCTCATTGTTTTTCAATGCCCCTAAAAGTTCAGTTATATTTCATGGAAAACATGCATAAAAATATTCATTCTTTTGCTCATTCGGTAGACAATTACGTCTTCTTCTAATTTTATACTCGAAAGAGGGACATAATTCGGTTTCAGAGTTTCCGAACTACAAGCCGTATATTTTTCGCGTACGGAAAACCACACATTTCTCTACGGTAAGAAGGGGGGACCATATAGGGTTCATAAAATTAAGTAGTGGATTTGATCCATATTGTTAACTTTACAAGCCACATTGGTAAATGCAGAGATGGCGATTTATGAACGGCCATTTCACGGTATTTAAAAGTCCCACAATTAGAAACTTCTTTAAAAGCGAATTATGTGCCTCCTTCGAGTAGAGAATTAGAAGAAGACGTAATTTACTACCGAATGGGCAAACGAAATAATATTTTTAAGCATGTTTTCCATTAAGTATAATTGGACTTTTAGGGGCATCGAAAATAAATGAGAAAAATTCATGCTAATCAAGTAGTCATTTTTTACAGAATGTAGTTTTTGCATGCAGCCGGAAAGAAGTTCATTCGAAAGCCGGCATCCTGAGGTAACTGAATTATTATAGAATTATGCTGCACGATGATGAGTTTTACAACCCTTCTTAATTAATCTTTTCGAAACGAAAACGCATTTTGGAATTTCGGTTGACATTTCATGAGTTAGCCCACCTACCGTATCTTCATGAGGTTTCTTGGAAAATATGGATACGGGTGAGTCCCCCAACAGCCGCTTGAATTATTTGATTAGGCTCAATAATCTAATCACAAGGCAGTAGTGGCAAACGAACTTATTTAATGGTGGTTCACGGTCGCCATGCCTCAGTGCCGTTATCGGGCTTTG
Organism: Spirometra erinaceieuropaei; assembly: GCA_902702965.1. NCBI lineage: Eukaryota > Metazoa > Platyhelminthes > Cestoda > Diphyllobothriidea > Diphyllobothriidae > Spirometra > Spirometra erinaceieuropaei. Next base: position 172,007 of record CACRXP010000904.1, on the reverse strand, counting down.
CGGATTTTTTATAAGGCATGCAGCGTGCCAGACCTCAGCCCTCCGTAGCCTGGTAGGACTGCTGCTGCTGCTGCTGCTGCGGCTGCTGCTGCTGCTGCTGCTGCTGCTGCTGCTGCTGCTGCTGCTGCTGCTGCTGCTGCTGCTGCTGCTGCTGCTGCTGCTGCTGCTGCTGCTGCTGCTGCTGCTGCTGCTGCTGCTGGTGGTGGTGGTGGTGGTGGTGGTGGTGGTGGTGGTGGTGGTGGTGGTGGTGGTGGTGGTGGTGGTGGTTCGCGACTGCCTATTCGTCATTCCTGAGTCTGGCTATTTCACAGCTAACCTTCGCTGAATGCCGTTCCACCATCCGCCATCTGTGGACGCGGGGGGCAGCCAGCATGTAGGCTAACAGGCAACCCGTTTTCCTGGGGGTAATTTACATCGAATACTCGTGGAGCAATTTTCGATCACAGTCAAATGTTAGGCAGTTGACTAACTATCAGACTGCATGATTCGCCAATTATTGGAGGATATCTAAGTGCACGCTACATAAAAGGACTATTTTAAGGGTTGCTGTGTTTAGGTTCTTTTATTTACGCAGGTATTTGCGTAGACAGGCCTTATGTACTTCCGGAAGTTTATCTTACCTGTTTGACATGAATGTTCGCGTTTCGCCATTACCGTTTTCCTAAAGAAAGCTGTTATTTCTAACCAACATAATATTAATTCTGATCACCCTTTTGTTTTTAGTCCATTTAAGTTTATTTGAGGAAAGGGTAGGTGTTACACCTTTGTCCTGAGGAAGGGAAGTATATCGAAAAGTTGGGGATGGAAACGTAAAAGAGTTACAGAAGAATTTTCGAAACTGTGCAGATAAACGAATTAGACCAAGTGTTTAGAAAACTGGCATTTAGCTGAAGGCCGTTCAGTGTCGGTTTCTGACTGACTAGAGATTTTCTACAACTAATTAACGCGTACTCCATAAATTGCTTTGTCCACCGTACGAAAAAAATGTGGTGTAATGTTCAAAGGTCTGCATTCATTTAGACGACACCTACACCTTCTTTGAAGTTTGCACCTGGAAAGGTTCCCATGAAAAGTCGAGTAATTCGCGAATATTCCGAAACATTGGCCTCTGCTTCAGTTGTTCCCGAGGTTTCCAAACTGTGTGGTGCGTATTTTCTCTGGGGGTACATCATCTTTTTTGTGGATACATGAGCTGATTTTAGGAGCACATCTGAACTGCTTTTTAAAACCTCGTAAAGACGTTCGCAAAAAACCTACGCACACTTGAATACGCCATGAAACTTCCGGAATTATCATTAAGACTTTGCCAAAAAAGGAGAGCGCGTTTTCCTTCCGAGAAAGGAACTTAATGACGCATAAGTAGGTTACCTTACTCACAAAGTGTGTACAAATTAACCTAAAATAACTATCCAATCTGAAACTAGTGCGGATGCATCCACCAGAACAAAAAATAAGGAACGCCTTCAGGCACTTTAAAACGCAAAAAAAAGCCTTACAAGTACTGGTTCGCTGACGAGGAAGAACAATTTTCCCTTAGAAAAGAGGGAATTTCGAAAACGCGAACATTCATGTCATATGCTTAGACTGAAGTTGTAGAAGTATATGATGCTTGTCAGTGTAAGAAACTAACTAAATAAAACGATGTAGCATAGTAGTATTTAAAAAATTACTTCTTGCATACATTCTCCTTAGACATCGCCCAGGAAATAGCATTATATGAAGTCCGGCACAATGTGCGTAATGTCCGGTAAAGTGTCTCATTGTCCTGTTGGTCGACATCAATGTATTTTTTCCCATTTTGTACTGCCAGGCATGTGGTTGATTAAAGCAAAGATGAGTACACTCGATTTCGCTGACTAAGACGTCGCGGGAATAAAAGTTTCCATAAGTTCGCGTGTTGACAGACTGGTCAGTGACATTTAGATCTGAAGGGGATTGGTAGATGCAACCGTAGGCATACCCTGTGACCCTACTACCCTGTTCTGCGACTATCTCTTATGATGGACTCGAGTGATAATCCGAAAAGTCAGGCCAATAGACTTCTTGTTCTGGCGACTGCATCTTATTCTCCGGGACTTGCTTATTCGCTTCTATCGGCATTTTAATTATACTAAGGGAACTTTTATTCAGTCAAGTTTATGTGCCTTCTTTGCTAACGGTGGAGACCGTTTAGTTTCAGAGTGTCCTTGAAATAGCAGAGAATACTTTAAGATTGTCAGTGCTTTCAATCGCTCACCCAGAGATAGGTTCTGTACTATGTATTTCTCAAAACCTTCAAAATAAGATATTTCTGGAAAGCGTTTGCCGAAGTATTGGGCGCTCTTCCTCACGTAGATTGCCGTTTGTGTCATACTTGAAAACTCACTCAAACACGAAACCTCATTGTGGAAAAAAATGAATATCCACAACAGAAGTCAACTACGAATATGCTTTCAGTCAACTGGAAAACTTTCTCTAAGGAGTGATCTATTTGAAAAGTGCTTTGATAGGATATTCTGTTGATGGATGTTCACGCACTTTACCTTTTACACGGTAAGGTCGAGAAAAAACTGGGCACTCTCGGTCATTGCTTTCGCCTTTCTGGAAAAATACTGATATCTCTTCCGTCGCCAATGGAAGAACTTACCTTTCTCCTTAAACTGCAGTCATTTTCGCTATCTTTGCTCCGTTTAGTGATTATAAATTCTCAGAAGAGTGGTCATATAAATACTGATATATTGCTCCAACTGCCAACATTTTTTTCATTTCGTTACTAAATTACGCATAAGCATAGACCAGACCGCACGAAAAGTATCATTTCATATGTTAGACATTTGAAGTGACCATCAGATGATGATGGACACTTTGATGGTTTTTCATAGTGTTATCACAAGAAAAAATTATATTTTTCGGAAGGGGCTAGGCGAATAAATGCAATAAACAACGTCTTAGATGCCTAAAATTTCGAAATTCAATTTCTGTCCACGTTTCAAATGAAACTTTCCACTGAAGGAGGACAAGGAATGAAACTTTAGTGATCCCCTTCAGGCACTTTGTTCTACGAATGGATGGGAAGGCTCTAATTTCAGGTGTCGGTATAAGTGGTGAAAGTGGAGACTGATCAAGCGCCGGAACCACTTTTTAGTCTTCTGAACTTTCGAGCTCGTCAGAGATGACAGTAGCAACAGAACAGACGACAGTCACAGGAGTCACCAGCCAATCAACGACCAGTGTTGTAGGCCTAGAGGCTACTGCACAAGGCTCTGTGTGCGAGCATCAGACCGATACATCGATCGATCGAGTCCTCATCCAAGGTTCAGGCACAGCAAATAAATCAAAAGGTGTACATTACTTAGGGAATGATTTTCCTCCAAGTGCGCATTTAGGACAGATGTTTGGAAAAAAAGGTTGGCATACTACCCGCTTGAAAGGGAAGTTAAGAATCTGTCCTACCTTTATCAGCGAAGTAGCTTCGCCCAGGTTATCCTTGCTAGTAGACGGCAGACACGAGGATTTAAGCTAATCTCCAGTTACTCTCAACACCTATGGCCGTCTCCACCTAACCTTCATCGGTTTCCTCCACCCTCAACGATTAACCGTTGGTAGTGACGCGACAGTCTCACGTGAATTTACATTTCCTCAATGTTGCCGACGGAGTTCCGGTCCGGTAACTCAGGCGGACAGAGTGCTGGACTTCAGTGTCCAGTGACCGAGTGAATCGGGGTTCGTCCCTCGGCGGCGCCGGTAACTGGAGCTGGGATATCAGATGGCTGATGTCGGCCAGTGAGCCAAGGATGCCCATTCTACCGTTTGTAACCCCCTCGGCAACCCGCCCTCCCTCCCCCCCCCCATGATATGACACTAACTCGTGACTAAGGCGATGTTACTAGAGTGCAGAAATGTGCGGTTTGTTAAAGTGCTGTCGGGAGCACGTGAATGGTCAGGATCACACAGGACAACCGGCCGAACATGAACGGATGCGCAAAGTACAAAACATGGATTATTGTGTGCTTTTTAATACGGTTGACCCCACCTGTTCGCGGACTTCTTTCTTTTCGTTGAGGATATGAAAAGTATTGGCAAAGACGCAGTGTTCGACCCCACTCAGAGAACAAAAACCACGCCTTAGTGGCATATTCCTTCCTCGACCTTTTTATAATTGAGGCTTCCGCGATCTCGTAACCACACGTCCTACTTCCTTTGTGAAAACAGGCTGGAAGAACTGCGAAAAAAAGCTTAACTTTTGCCTGCATTGTCAGATACCTTGATAGCCGTATAATTCCTCGGGGATCAGGCTTCCGGTATGTGTGCTCTTTTGCAAGTAGGTGTAGGGAAATTTAGCGCGAGGACGCAATATACCACCTCAACATTTATTCAAATGCTTACCCACTATTGCACTCTCCTTTCCACCTTTTAACCCCATTCACAAAACTCGTATTACACGATGTTCCGGTTTCTTGTCGCCTGGGTGGGGTCGCACACTGTGTCCTTGACAAAATAATCGCCAATTATTTTCATTTATTACCGTGACTAAATACACTTTTATGGTAAACAGTGATTTGCTAATTTTCAAATACAAATATTAATGCAGGCACAGTAAAAAAGCTACAATTTCTAAATTGGAGTATGTACCAGAAAGCAGACATGGAATGCTGGGGGACCCACTGACGAGCCGAACCCCTCGCAGTTGTCATGCAGCGGCAGAATATCAGCGAAACACGCGTGCAAGGGCTTTTGGCTAGTACCTGTTAGTATGGAATCACCTTACCCTACAGTAAAATATCAAAAAAATGTTATTTTTTCCTAAAGGCGTTCATCGAACGAGACGCAAATTCTACAAATAAAGCTCCCCGAAAGGAGAATGCAGCTTGTGAAGCTGGAATGCCTAGACGCAATTCTACTTCACATGTGTAGGCTGGCATTGTCATGGTAGTCAAACCAGGAACTGATTGGTCGTACACCAAAAACTTTATCTCCTGGTGGATGTGTCGCGGGAGTCCGCATCTCTGCTAGTTCACCGTGTAGACCTCTTTTGTTCTAATACTTCACTGAGTAACTGTGCACTTTACGTATCTTTTTGTATATTTTTTTAATCATGTTCTAGGATGATTGTTCAACGTCCTGCGAAATCCATGACGCTCTAGGATTGCACAAGGTGCTGCTAGTGTGGTATCCTTTGGCGCCAAAATATACTACTACCTGCCTGTCGGCAGTTAATGAATATTGCGCGATGGTAGAGGGACGCTTACCGATCGTTTCTACGGAACTCACTCGCCTCGTTGTGCCTTACGGGCTCTCTCCTGGGCCCAACCAGCAGCCGCAGAGCGGCGCATGATTTAGGCAGAATGGCATTACCGACAAAGACAAGGGTGACTGGAATGGCCATTTCTGGTTTATTAGCCGTTTTCAGCTGGTTGGGCTCGAGGGAGAGCCCGTAAGGCACAACGAGACGAGTGACTTCCGTAGAAACTATAGGTGAGCGTCCCTCTACCAAGAAATAATTGGTGCTTTTTTGTGGAAAGCTCGGGCCCCCGCAGCTCAGGTGATTGAACACAGGGTATACTAGAACCTCACCCTCTACCATTATATATTCCCGATCGCAACCGACAGGAAAACGGGCCCGTGGCTCAGTGGTTAGAGACGCTGGACTTCTAACTAACAGGTCGCGAGTTCGAACCCCAGGTTCTTCACGCTTCGGGGTCGAGTATGACTGGCTGATGACGGCTAATAAGCCAGAAATGGCCATTCCAGTCTCCCTTGTCTTTGTGGGTAATACCATTCAGAATATTATGCGGTCATCTCGCTGTGGCTGATGGATTTCGGCCCAAATATTCATACATTAAATTTCGGTCTGCGCCTGTAGACTCTAGTTTGCTATTGTAACGTAAAATGAGAGTATCATCCGGCAAACCAAGAAGCGAGTCGCAGAAGTGAGGAAGACCGTGGATGTTGGCTTCTGCGGCAGTGCCAGGACGGTTTCCACTGTACGTGATGAGAGCACAGTGAGGATGGAGTCGGCCTTAACATTGTAAGATAACTATGAAATAATATCAAAGCGTTTTGGAATAATAGCTTGAGGTATATTTGGTGGTCAAACATTAAAACGGACAGTTATAAGCGTATTCAGAGGGTTCTCAAGTATGCGCGGGTAGTTGTGGTTCCTAACCCTCGTCGACTGTACTGAACTTGGACCACAGGGAGGGGACGCCCCTTAAAGGCAATATTGAATTTCACATACTAGGAGAATGCATACTGATTGAAAACTGACTTGATTAGCCTCTCAGAGAGACCTAGGTGCATCTTCTCGTGGTAGAGGGGTCTCGAACAGGGAACCGATTGCGGGGAATTTTTTTCATTTCGGGGGCTTGGAAATGAGACAGAGCTTGGTGGCCCAATGCGTCAAACTTCTGCGGCGTGTGATCAACTAATGTCCTAGGGAGAGAGAATAGGACTTCTCCACTAGACTGATGCCAGATTTTAGCCACGTAGCTTCTGTGGAATTTCGTCGGGTTCAGAAATGTGCTTCCTCACAGTGGTGACTCCCACCTGGATGCAAGGGTGATACCGGTCAACGACGCCTGAACAGCTGCAACGGTGTGATAAAGGCCGTGGCTTAGAAGGTTGCCGGATGAGGGGATAACTCGGTCTTCTCAGGATGAAGGCTTGGGCTGCAGTGGCACCTATGGCACCCCCAATCAGATGGAATCCGAGTCTGTGAAACTCCTGGTCCATTGTGCACGGACTCGGTCGCGTGTGGCAAGCGCAGACGGGCTATCTAGCTTTGTCAGTCACTGCGTTCGAGCTCGTCTCCGGTCATCCTGACTCCGTCTCGCCACCCGGCCCAAGAGGGAGGGAGAGAGCACCAGATGTTGCATAAGTCCGTAATCATTATAAACTACAGTGAGTGACCGATCACATGAAATGTTGACTGAAATTCTGAACTGCGTTTTCGATTGGGAAGGACTACCTGGTCGCGGTTGTAATGCTGATTATCTTACGGCATAATCTTATAACATTTCGGATTCGGCAGGATGTCAGCTTTTGAATACACTGCTTTTCAATCTCCTGTAGAAACCGTACTCGGTAAAAAGTGGTTACTTAAGTAGCATGCATTTCTCCCATTGATTTTCGATGGTTTTGCAAATTCAAATATATTTTAGAAAAAGCACAAACAAAAATATGCTTTCTTTCAGTCAATTAATAGAGAATCACGTCTTCTTGATATTTTATACTCAAGATAGGAGTATAATTAGGTTTTAAAAAAGTTCTCTAATTGCCGAATAATTTGGAGCCTGATCAGTCGTCGCACTAGCGCTTTGTGATTTCAGTCTACAAGGTGCATGCGTTCAGGGTAAAGAAAATCACATATTTTTTATGCCATTAAACAGATATCATACAGACTCCATAAAATTTTGCAATGGATGCGGACTATGTGGTACATTTCATGAGGAGCAGTGGTAAACTGACAGGTACAATGCTATTTGAATAAACATTGCGCGGTCTTAGAAAGTCTCATAATTAGAAACTTTTTAAAACCTAATTATACTTCTTTTTGGAGTATAAAATATAAAAATAACATGATTTGCTATCAAACGACTGAAAGAAAGCATATTTTGTTTGTGTTTCCTACAAAATATATTTGAATTTGCAAGACCATCAAAAATCAATGGGAACAATGCATGCTAATTAAGTAGTCATTCTTCCCCGAGTACGGTTTCTACAGGAGATTGAAAAGCAGTGTACTCAAAAGTTGACATCTTGCCAAGTCCGAAATATTATAGGATTATGCCGCAAGATAATCAGTATTACAACCGTGTCCCAGTAATCCTGCCTAGTCGAAAACGCATTTCAGAATTTCAGTCAACATTTCATGAGATCGGTCACTCACTGTAACTCACGCACAAGTCCCCGTTCTGTGCGCGCCACGCTGTGCGGCACACGGCGGACATCGCCGTTCATGACAGTCGAACTAACATTATTATGGATTGCATACGAGGTAGGATGATCTTACTTTAGTGCCGGATGATGACCTTATTAGGTTATCAATGTTAGTTAACTGGGGTCAGAAATAAGGCTGAAATACCTTGAATTTTCCCATGAAGGGATCGCGGGCAAATGTCTTGTCACCACAAGAAGTTGGAGCACCCTCTTCTGTTGATACCCTCCCAAGAATACCGCAAGAGGTGAGCTGAACACGATCGGAGCGGTAGAGAAAAGCCGAGTATTCCTTTCCCTGAAATGTCAATCCCGTAGGCTCCTTAGAAGTGACCGCCGACCACTGGGGCTTGTAGCCAGGGTCCTGCATCTCGAACCATCGACGAACATTGGGCAGAGTAGGGGAGTTGAGTTCAGACGTCAGCTGTTAGAAGATCAAGACGGTCAATTTCAAGGTCAAGCGTAGATTGCGATAAGGAGCGTGTCTCAGGCTTACTCGATCAACGGCGTCGGCGCCAGACATCTCCTGAAACGCGATGATATCGATGTCATTTTTGACAATCGTTAGGCAAACGCATTCTCGGAAGCCAGGATGGCAAGCCTTGGCTAGAGAAAATCGGTCAAGATTCCAAGTTGCTAGGCGAAATTTGTGCGGTGGACGAATGTCGCCAGGCCGTTGGAGGGGCTGACTGCAGAAGGCGTTCCATGCCTTCAAAAGCTCTGTCTGGGCGAGGAGATGGAGTAGGTCATTGGCGTAGGCGGTAGTGGGGTTTGGTGGTGGAGTGGGTTCTTGGCGCAACGGACGATGAGGGGGCTGGTAGGGCGGCGACGGGTATGGCTGTGATGGATTACACTCAGTAATGACTGTCACCAGTCTGAAAGTGAATAATGAGTACGCGTAAGTGGAGCACACGGTTAAAGGGTACCCAGCGGAGAAATCATTTTGGCTTTCGGCATTATTACCCAAGACTGTCGGGGTCTGGATTTCTGAGGTCATTGGTCAGAACACTTTGCAGGATGCGTACACGGCTGATATCGTCCAGCCTTCGGAAAGGCACCGATGCGCGTTGCGAAATGAGAGTGCTGGCTAGGGATTTGGCGAGAAAGGGGTAGCGCTGAAAGGTAGGAAAGACATCAGTGTTAGCGTCCAGCTATCCAAGTGGGAGTTCGACTTTGCTAGTGTATAGCGGTCAGGAATCCAAGAATTAAACAACACTGGCAGTTTTCAGGACTTGAATATTTTACAAAGCCATATATTACAGAAGAACGTTCTAGTGTCCACGCGAATTAAATCAAACTAGGCTATCCCTACCAGTCAGCGATACTAGCAGAAGGTGGGAGCTGGGCACATTAACCATAACTGGCCTACCTCATGATATGCTGACCAAATTACTGAAATGCGTTTTTAATTAGGAAGGATTACTTAGGTAGGGTTGTAGTATCGATTATTGTACAGTATAGCCTCTAGATATTTCAGTCCCACTAGAATGTACTTCGCTTCGGCCACCTGAAAACAAATGACTGCCAAAGTACAGTGCGTGACCGATCTCATGAAATGTTGGCCGAAATTCTGGAATGCGTTTCCGATTAGGAGGGATTACTTAAGTGGGCTTTTTATACTGATTAGTATGCAGCATAACCCTATAACATTTCGGACTCGCCAGAATGTCGGCTTTTGAATGCACTTCTTTTTGACCTCCTGCAAAAACCACACTTGGTAAAAATGACAACTTATGTAGCATGCATTTTTCCTATTGGTTCTCGATAGTCTTAAAAATTCAAATATATTTTGTAGAAAACATGCACGAAAATATGATTTCTTTTGCTCATTTGGTAGGAAATCACATTTCCTTCATATTTCAAGTCCGAAGAAGGGGTACATTTTGGTTTTAAAAAGGTGTCCCAATTCCCGAATAATTTCCAGCCCGATCTGCCATTGCATCAGCATTTAGCAGTTTCAGTCTACAAGGGGAATCATATATTCCTCTATGCCTTTAAGAAGATACCACATAGAGTTCATGAAATTTTGCAATGGATCCGGACTGTGTTGTACATTTCATGAGGAACATTAGTAATCGGACATATGCGGTCTTGCATGCATGGACATCGCACGGTCTTAAAAATCTCATAATTAGAAACTTTTTTTAAAACCAAACCAATCTTCGGGCACAAAATATGAAGAAAATGTGATTTCCTACCAAATGAACAAAAGAAATCATATTTTTGTGCATGTTCTTTATAAAATATGTTTGAATTTATAAGACCATCGAAAATCAATAGGAAACATGCATGCTACTTATGTAGGCATTTTTACCGAGTAAGGCTTCTGCAGGATGGCAAAAAGAAGTGCATTCAAAAGCCGACATTCTGGCGAGTCCGAAATGTTATAGGGTTATGCTGCATAATAATCGGTATAACAACCCCACTTAAGTAATCCTTCCTAATCGGAAACGCATTCCAGAATTTCGGCCAACATTTCATGAAATCGGTCACGCACTGTAGTGCGAATTTTCCCTTTGATTTCCGATGGCCTTACAGATCCAAATTAATTTTATAGAAAAGATACACAAAAATATTCTTTCGTGTGTTCATTTGGTAGCAAATTACATCTTTGAATCTTATGCTCGAAGAAAAGGTGTCTTTGGGTTTTAAGAAACCTGCCACATTCCCCAATATCCGAAAGTCGAGTTGAGAAATAGGCAACCAAACCTTATCAGATCCCTGAACCTCCTGCATCACAGAGCCGGCTGAATCAGTCATTTCAAATGGTACAACAACCACAAGCAGGACTAAATACTCCTCGGTGGTGAATAAATATTGCCTGCTCAAACGGAGAAATGGGCGCAGAAACTCTTCAAACACTGACCGAATTCGTCGAGGCGGCTTTCAATTCGAAAGAGTTACTTAAACAACTTTTGCAATACCAGATGACATAAAAAAGTTCGAAAATAATTCCTTTCGGGCAGTACGTTGCAGCTTTCAATTGAATGCTTTCCCATACATATATAAAAAGCGCACTCGGAAAAAGATCACCATTTAGGCAACGTACAGTAGGTGTGCTAACTCATGAAATGTTGATAGGAATTTTGAAGTGTGTTTTCGTTTCGAAAAGATCGATTAAGTAGGGTATTAAAAGTAATCATCGCTCAGCAGAATTCTATAGTAACTCAGATACCTTGGGATGCCGGCTTTCGAACGAGCATCTTTCCGGTCACAAGCAAAAAACACGCCCTGCAAAAGGTGACTACTTAAGTAGCATGATTTTTTCTCGCTGATTTTCGATGTCCTTGAAAATTCGATTATATTTCTTGGAAAGCATGCATAAAAATATTCATCCTTTTACCCATTTCGTAGAAAATTACGTCTTCTTCGAATTTTATACTTGAAGAAACGGTATAATTCGGTTTTCAAAATCTTTCCCAATTCCCGAATAATTTTGAACCCGACCTGCCGTTACACTTGTATTCAGGATTTACAAACTGCAAACCATTTATATTCTGCGTACGGAAAACCATACATTGCTAAAGAATATTTAATGGAGACCATATGGGGCTCAGAAAATTACGCAGTGAATTTGAGCCATATTGTAAACTTAACAAGCAACATTAGTAAATGCAGAAACACGATGTTTTATGAACGGACATGTCACGGTATTAAAAAATCTCATAATTAGAAACTATTTTAAAACCGAATCATAACCCTTCTTTCGAGTATAATTGAGAGAAGACGTAATTTTCGACCGAATGAGTAAAATAATGAATATTTCTATGCATGCTTTCCAAGAAATATAATTGAATTTTTAAGGGCATCGAAAATCCGTGAGAAACATTCATGCTATTTTAGTAATCATCTTTTACAGCGTGCGGTTTTTGCATGCGGCCGGAAAGATGTTCCTTCGAAAGATGGCATCCCGAGGTATCTGAATTATCATACAATTATGCTGCATGATGATTGCTTTTAAAGCCCTACTAAAGTAATCTCTTCGGAACGAAAGCGCATTTTAGAATTTCGGCCAATATTTCATGAGTTAGCACACCTACTGTATGTTCGCTAGTAGACTTTCCAAAAAGATGTCCAAGTGTTTCCCTTTCTACGCTCTTTGTAGAGAATTGTCCTTTTTTAACGGCAAAGCCTGGTGGAAGAGAGTATCTTAATTTTTAAAACTTATGATTACATGACTCCCTGAAGTTCAAGTATGATCTTTATTGTAGCCTGATAACCGCTGGCTAAATAATGTGGCCTTCAGAGTGCGCAGTATGATCCAAATAACACGTAATATTCGTGGGTCCGAAAACATCTCACAAGTATGTACAGAAAATATATGGAAGTAGAAAACCCTTTTTCGAAGTTGAAATGCAAACTACCAACAAGTACAAGATTTGAAGAAGACGTAAATTTTAGGGTGCTATCTCTAGAAAGTATGATTAGACTTCCACGGGAATCGGAAATCGATGGAAAAAAGACCCATTGCATACGCAGTGGGATCGATACAGGCCGCCAGGACCGTGTCCAATTAAAATTCGGCATCCTACCGCGTGTTATTTAGTTCTGAGTGTTGCCCCCAAAACGGGTCACGCGTGGTAGGTGCAATGGACCATCACGAGGGCTACATCGGAGTCCGGACGATTTTATTGGGAATGCGCAGCCAATAACAAATGCGAAAATTGGCATGCGGCGGCAGACCCAGTTGCCAATTGAGATCCCTGCGGCCCCCCTAGTCCCTTGGTGTAAAAATTTCTGCTCAGGCCAGTCAACGCTGTCCCCCCTCTGATTGGCTGGCGGACGCGGTGACAACGAAAGGCGCACACACGCGCTGGGTCTCAGCACCTCGAAGGCGGACACAGAAGGAACAACTGGCCTGGAGAGCGCGCTTGCGGCGACTGCCTACAGAGCCTTTGTGTACGCACTCCCAAAGCAGTAAAGGTTGTCCAACTCACTCCGTCTTCCCTGACTTTTGATTGGGAATCTTTGTCTTGTCGAACACTACTTTCAACACCCGTTGTTGACGCCTAGGCGAAGGTTTACATCGTGCCGACCACCTGCGTCCGCTCCCGCCTCCGGTTTACCTGACTCTGTCCTAACAACAGGTCTAGGTGGAGAAGGTAGAGGAGGAGGAGGAGGAGGAGGAGGACGACGACGACGACGACGACGATGACGACGACGACGACGACGACGACGACGACGACGACGACGACGACGAAGTGAGAATGTGGCAGATGCTACGCAAGTTTACTATCACTTTGACTTGACCTGCGTCCGTGCTCCGTCCCTGCTCCCACCCTGCAATGAAACACACGGTCGACATCGCCGATCACGACGGCCAAACTTTCGTGTAGTATGTTATTACCGACAAAGACAAGGGAGACTGGAATGGCCATTTCTGGCTTGTTAGTCGTCATCAGCCAGTCATACCCAACCCCGAAGTTTGGAACACCCGAAGCTCGAACTCGCAGCCTGTTAGTTAGAAGTCCACGTCTCTAACCATTGGGTCACGAGCTCGTTGCCTGGTCGGTTTTCGATCGGGAATATACAATGGTAGGGGGCGCTCACCGATCGTTCTTACGGAACTCATACATACTGCCTATATCATGCGCCGATGTGCGGCTGCTGGTTGGGCTCAAGAGAGAGAGCCCGTTAAGCAAAACGGAACGAGTGAAACTGTCGTGTAGTAAGTTCTGGGTTATGTTATTAGTCCCTACAACGATCAATACGGAAGATGCGCTGGACCGACACGGAAGCCAGATAGGGGTACGGCAAGCGTAATTTGACCTGAGCACTCGTGAAAAATGCCGTACATGGATTGTATTAGCACACTTACGCGCAGGCTTACGCAATGCCAACCACCTGCGCCCAAACCCCGTACCAGATGACGGACTAGCTCGGACAGTGTACTGGTGTCTGGAAGAAGGTGTGGTCGACTGTGGAGACTCCGTTCCCACGGCGATTGCTTCTAAGCAACCACGGCGCGCTAAAGGCCGTGGCTTAAAAGGCTGCCGACTGACGAGATATCTCCGTCCTCCTCTCAGAAGGGAAAAGTCGGGCTGTAATGGCTCCTTTTTAATGTGGCTTCTATGACACTCCCATTCAGTTGGGATCCGAGACGTCCCTCTCTTTTCTGCGTGAAAACCTGGTCCATCGTGCGCAGACCAGGCGTGTGAGGCATGCGTAAACCGGCTGTTTGGTTTTGTTAACGACTGTGCTCTCATCCGCCTCTCTGACCTTCTTGTCTCCGACCTGACATCGGGCACAAGTGGGTGAGGGAGGATAGAATACAGTGGATGCAGCGCAAGTTCACTGTCCATATTAACTAATTCCCGCGTAAGTCACCATCCCTGTGTCCACCATACTGTGGAGTGGGTGGTGGATATCGTCTCTCGCGACGACCGAACTCTCAGGATTATGCCAAGCGTTAATTACATTCCATGTTAATCGGCATTAAAATTGCACTTATGTAATTGTTTGCTGAGTGTTGGGACATCTAAAAACGCAGCCAGCAATTAACGAGTTTTAATGCATACTGCACCTCCGTGATTGTCAAGAAACCTTTGTGGTAATGCCAGGTAGCATAGAAACTTGCCCGTCGTGGTAAGACATACATGCACTGATAGAGCTGTTCACTGTTCAGTGAAAAGCTCCTCTGGGTGCTGTGAAGCTAACAATTGGCCAAATACCGGTTTATGAAACGGAAAAACATCACTTCTGTTTCAACAGGCAGATAGCTGTTACTCGCGTCCTTTAGCTGGCGATCACTGCTAGCATAATGAGTGCAATTTTAGAATCGATCCAGTCAAAAAGAGAGTCCTAGGTAAGCAAGAAGTACCTGAATGAGATCCCTTTCGCCAGCGTTGTTGAAAAATGTCAAAAGATTTTCTTTTGCTTCACTTTGGCAGCATTGAAAAAGGAGCTGTAAATACAAGGAAAACCAACAAAATCAGCGCTTTCTGATGCACCGTCCTTAGCAACAGATTTTTATCTGCTTTCTCATTCATTATGGTTCGTTTCCATAACTTTATCTTGGAGGGTCGTGCAGACATCTAGAAAAAACCTCGGGATTTCTCTGTGGCACTAAATTAGTCTGCTGATTTCCGCAATTTCCTGTTAAAATCCTCAGCTTTATGTTACAGAAAGTTCTCGCCAACTGTATAGTGTTTAAAGCTTTGTTCTTGTCAAACCGGTGATCTTTTATACTGTTCTAACTTGCTCGCTGTCGTTTTATTAACTGAGGTTCAGTTGTATCTGCAAAAGATAAAGGCAGGATTACCTTCCATTGACAGAATAAATTGTTTATTGACCTGTACGCGATTTACCTGATCTTATCAAATAAGTCTGTAGTGACGGCGAATATCGCGAAACCCGCTGAAGGCTATCCAGACTTCGTGTAACTAGTAACGGCTTAAGTGGACAATTTATTGTAACAAAGACAAATGTAATGTTATATTCAGAGTTAGAGAGAAATGGAGGAAATTGAAGGCTAGACCTGAGATATAGGTCCTTATTTATTTACTTATGTATTTGGTCAGGCTTACGCCCACCTACTGAAAGTAATTTCGTCACGAGCGACTGCGCCAGAGACACGTTCGCCACGCATGGGTGTCAGCGGATGGGCAGCGGAAAGTCAACACGGACTTTTTGTAGATAAAAATTAATCCTGAGCAAAAGTGCAAGCCACCAATCACTGGCGACGGTAATTAGGCCATCGACATGATAGCCAATGAAGCAATGAACAGAAGGACAGAACCGTTTATCCGGTATTCCTATTTCCTTGTATATAGAGCAAACAGTTTTGTTTAGAAGGATTCGAAAGAAAAGTGGTTTATACTTCGTTCATAGAAAAATTTGGCCGCTTATTTTCTACTTAAATAATTGAGTGTTTGTCACAAAAAGCCTTGGGGTCTCGATGGCTTTCCAAACAGTGTCCGAATTTTTTGGCCCCAATAGGTTCCAAATAATTTAACGTACGTGTTCCATGGAAATAGGACAGATTGGTGAACGTCGACGTTCACTGATTACGTTCCGAGTCTCGCCGGCAGAAAGCATGAATATATGCTCAGATGGCTAGATAGTTGGAGCTAGAATGTTCACAGACCAAGTGGGCCTATGGGTGCCAGCACCTGGGTTGAGGTGCCGCAGGAAGACGCGCGCTGACAGGACGTAAGCGGTCATCCTGGCACCCCGATCTTTATCTGTAACCCTAATTGACCTTTCATACCCATTGATTCGACAAAGACTCGGCAAATACTGTAATTACCTTCGTGATTGTATTCACTGTAAGCAAAATAAAGACGATGGCAGAAACCAGAACAAAAGTGAGTTTGAACAGAAATCCTCTGATTATGAGGAGCAAGGCCTAGCCTTACAAAACAGATAGTTTTACAAAGACCCTTCCCTCGAGATAACAGTATAAAGGCAATATATCTTTTGATTGTGCCTGGAACAATGTACACGCAATGACAACTTATGCACCAACTGGATTCTGCTTGACACTGTTGTAAATAGCCGCAAAATGCAGCAGAATACACGCGAATCGCCGCAGGGGCTCATAGGAGAACCAAACTTAATCATCGTTAACTCACAGCAAGATTATTTTTATACTATTTCTACGTACAAATACAGATAGGCCCACAACATGCTCATGCAAGCCCTACACATTGCCATGTACTAAACTTACCTGCGGGAAAGAACACTGCGTCTGACCCATATGAGCTCTGTATTTCGGCGGACTGTCCCTCGCAAGTGGCTATCAAAAATTCGTTGACAACTTCAGGCAGCCCCTCAATTTTAAAGTGAAGACGGTGGGTGAAACTTCTGCTCACACGAAGTACCTAAAGGCAAATGTAGACAATCATAAACATTCAGCGAGGAATTCTTCCCTGATTCGGGACGAAAAATATATCTAAAAACATTGGTTGTACATAAATCACTAACAATTGTATAAAAATTGCAATATATCATGGACATTGTTTATGAACTCAGTGGCGTCTGAATTTTTCGCTCATTAAGCACTACACTTAATTACTTACAAGAAATGATGTTGGCAAAACCAAACACGGGGAAGGGGACAGAAGCAGAACCAAAATCCAAACGCATGCACCCCCAAGACCAACTCAGCCACTAGACCACTTAATTTTAAATTCGTACGCAGCTCTGTAAAGGCCAAGGACGTCAAGAGTAGCACACCCCAAAGGAAAGGAACACTTAGAAGAGAGCCTGGCGGAGGTAGATCTGAACAGAACTGTTAGCATCTCTTGAAACTCACTCACACGCTGGAGAAGAAGGTACAGCAAGTAAGGGATATAGTATAATATAACGACATGTTAAGGGAAATGTGTATAATAAATGTCAGTGTACATGTGGAATGAGAAACTGCAAATATATGACCTGTCTGTATGGATGGGTGACCCTGGCATACTAGCTAAACAGCCGGTAAGGATGCAGCGCTGTGGGCAACTGCAGGGAAGGCCCGAGGAGGGAGCCGACGTTGAGTGAGCTGGACGAGAGCGGTGATGCGTTGTGGGAGGGGGGTGTCGGCGTTAGCGAGAGGAAGGGGCACCGGCCGTCCTCACCAGCACGCAGTTACACCATCTTCATCCCAACCCCGTGCCAAAATTGTTTCACTATTCAAACGACCCTGTTCAGGTGGAGAGGCGTTACAGCTCGGAGATGATGCAACGCCCCACGACCTCGATGGGGTTGTTTGAATGAGAAAACACGTTTGGCGCGTAAACTAGTCATGATTTAAGGGACACTGAGTGCACTTACTATCTAGACAGTACGGACCTGACTCTCTCTCTTTCATGTACCCGCCTGCCTCGGAGCTACTCAGCCTGCTAGGGCTGAGGTTGGGTCATAGCGATCGCACAAGGTTAAGTCTGAAACTAGGCCTGTCAAAATACCTCACCTTCAATTGTGTCATTTACTATGGGATGGGCGAAACTTGTGCAGCATAGTTGACGGGTGACGTGTCCCAATCTGAATCATCTATTAGTCCAGTAACACTGCAGAGCAGCCCATTGTTAGCGCGCTGCATGCCTCCGACAGTTTAATCGTCACTACCTACGATGTTCAACTTATAAACTAGGGCACTGTAGAAGTAGGCAGTGAATTTTGCATGAATCTTTTTATAATGCTGGAAGACATGCATGTGAGCTACCGCAATCTCTCCTCCCCCCCCTACCTGGTTCCGGTGTCATGACGGAGTGAAGAAGAATAGAAGAGAATAGAATAGGTGGCAAGGGTGCGGTTTATGCCCAGGGGTTACTTATTACGCGGAGCAATTCTAGTAAAAGAAAAAGACTGGCAGCATTTATTCGTATGCTCTAGAGAATAGCACCTCTTGGGCGCTGTCAGTTTCCTTTTAAAACAGAAAAAACCTTAATCGAAGTCATGTATTTCGGCCGCACTCTGACTGCATTTGTTTTGGGTGTCTGCTCGGCCAGTGGAACGCGAGTTGGGAATTCATTTTAAGATGAAGTGACTCAAATTGCTAAGACAAAAAAATAATAAAGGCTGGAAAAAAACGAGTTAAACAATACACGGTATGTAAATTCGGAGTTCAGTAATTTCTGGGGTCACGAATGTTTTGCCTTCCATGGAAATCAAACAACTCTGATATCGATCAGACGTTGAAATTATCTTCGAGTTGATAGAGTTTAGGTGTCTGCTAGTTTTTGAGGCAACCCCCCAGGAACAGTATGGAGTTGTTTGAATGATGTGGCACTTCACGCACCGATCAGGAGTGGTGATGGTGTAACAGCGTCTCGGTAAAAATGGCCGATGCTCTTTCCTACCTTTGCCGCCGACACCCTTCCCACAACTCGTTGTGATGTCTTCTTTCCCCCCTCTCTCTCTCTCTGACAAAGTGTTTTACAAAGCTGTTGTAAAAATAGGTCTTTGTCGAAGATTGGGCGAGCAAGTTTTCTTTTACACATGCCAATCGTGTCGGCCGTTACCATCTTACCTGGTAGCGAGTTCCACAGTCGGACGGCATGTCTGCTGAAGGAGGACTTCCCACGGTCTAGCCGCGTGCGTTCGCTCTTGACTTTTAAGAATGACCATGCAACTGGTTTGTACGGGCAAACTCAAATGTCAAGGTCAAGGTCAAGGCGCGCAGCTCAATTTCAAAGATAAATGAAGCTTTGCATTTGTCTGGATATACTTATGCAATTAATGCCTGGGGTTTACTTGAGTCCCTTTTAAAAGTAGCCTTTCAATATACGGTAAAATTTTTCCCGGTTTTGTTTGACAGTCTGGCAAAATAGTCGTATTTTGTAAAAAAAAACCTCTGTAGTGACTCCTTTCCCTACTGTCTCTTTCTAGTTTTCGTAGTTAAATAACAGTAGTACTTGCTATTCAGTGCGCTTTTCCGTACGTTGGTAACGTTTTGATCCTTCTTCTGTAGCGAAAAACTTTTCTTGTCTGTAAAGCCCCGCAGAGCACGTGATAAAAGGCGAAAGCTTGCGGCCTCCTCACCGTCTCTGGGTGCTAGAATCGTGACTGAAGACATAACAGGCGCCAGAGTATGTTCTTCGCCGTCTGCAGATCTGATTAACTCGCAGATCCTTTTAGTACATGTAGAACCTCCTCACCCTTCAGTCGTCCAAAAATACGCCTCTGCTAGTCTTAGCAGGCCATCAGCCGGTGAAATAGTCGATCGGTTGATTTACGGCGACATAAACAGCACCGCTGAAAAAGTAATTGAAGAAGCTTATAAACTCATAGGGATAATAAGTTCGGAAACTTAGGAAAGAATTAAACGCAAGCATAATTTCGTACTGCGAAACAATCCGCGCCACTTATATGCTATGGAGGGAGCGCATTTGTTCCTACTAAGTTGTGGCTTGAGTTTCAGTGTCGCACAAGCTAAGTGACTTCGCTCGCTTAGTCGTAATGCGCCCATACTAGTTACCCTTTTCTCCATGATAGAAGTCGATTTTATCCTGTCGAGTAGGGAGATAACTAGAGACTTCTGCCGTAAATGGCACTGCTCCGTTTCGCCAGACCTCACACCCCTGCAGCGAAGACTGAATAAATTAAAATCGGCAAAAACCAACACCAAGATAATGACACCTACTGTCAGTCTGAATAAGTCCTCTACAACACCATTTGCGGCATCTGCATATCACGGCATAGTCAATTCCGTAGGGAATTCGACTACTTTTAATGCTGAAATCTTTAAACACGCCATCACGCCTGGTATATACACGCCTCTATCGACTCCCCCAGCAACCCCTAGTAAGCTTAAGCATGTGTCTAATTCAAAGGCAAATCCAATGGCTGTCTCAGCCACACGGACACCCGATAAATCCAGCACCATTATAAAATCTTTTCCTCCACAATCGGCTAACAGTTCCTCAAATACCCCGACTCAAAACGTAGCGTGTTCCCAACTGCCCCCAGCCCTCATATCGAGGCAGTTAGGCCGAATACGTCGATTTGCCCGCCGTTTATTAGAACTCTTGCTCCAATGGAAACAATGCGTCCCCCACCCCCTCACTTTTTTCCTCCACGGTCGTTTTATCAATGTATTCCTCATGCTAATGCCCATACTGGATCAGTTAGCTCATCCGATCCTCAGTTTCGTTCCGGCGGGAATACGTTGCAGTATCTGCCCCGCGGATTTCCAGCTGAAAATAAGTTAGCTAACAATAGTTACCAGTTCACCTGCCCGTCATTCCCGCCCCAAAGTCCTACCCCTTTTTATCCACGTCAGAATTTTTCGATGTCACAAAATTTTTGTAGAACCGGATGGTTGCATCCGGACCGTTTGCTCCGTGGGCAGCCCACAACTGGACGATGTAGCCCACTTCCCTCAGAAACAAACAGCCTTTCCCTTCAAACATTTTGTTTTAAATGCCAGATCCTGGCTTAATAAGATGCCGTTGGTTCAGACTCTGGTGTTCGTCTATTGTCCACATATTGTTTTAGTAACTGAGACGTGGGCATCAGCCTCAGTAGCTGACTCCGAACTCTCTCTTCTAGGCTATAATTGCATCCGAAATGATCGCCACGATAGCTGTGGGGGGGCAGCAGCGTCTAAGTTAAGCAAACACTTACATTTTTGCCGTTCGGCCTCCCGCATTTTTCCGCAGTAGAAGGCAGCTGCTGGCTCCAGGTTGCATTAAAAAATAAGTTCTCCTTACTCGTTGGCTGCGTCTATCGCCCTCCCAACGCCAACGACAATTTTGATCGTTTACTCTCACAAACATTTCATGCTGCAGCCGACTCAAGCTTTAAATATCAATTGGTTGCAGATGACTTTAATCTTCCCGAAGTCCGCTGGTCTCCGCCTTCAGGCCCCAGAAGATTCGAAGACATTCTTGAGGTTGTGGATGTTGGGATGTGGAATCAGGTTGTCGATTTTCCCGCTCGAGGCTCAAGCATACTTGACCTAATTTTCTGTAGAGGCTGCATGCCATCGTCAGTGTCATCCCTATGCCCACTCGGGGGCTCAGACCATGACATAGTTGTTTCAACGTTGGAATTCGAGGCTGACAAAACATCGTCCCCAAAATATAGCTTTTTCCGCAATTTCCGATCAACTCGCTCAACCGAATTATTAACACACCTTAATTCCTACGACTGGACTGAGTTCTTCCTTAGTTCGGATGTAAATGTTTGCACTGCAAAACTGTACGAAATTTTGGATCCGCTTATTTCTCATTTTGTCCCCCGTAAGAAAATTATTAATGTTGGGGATGAGATTTTCCTACCTTTACCCTTTCGTCGCAGGTTGCGCAGGCTTTATCGTCGTTTCCATCTGCAGAACGATGTTTCTGTTCTGCCCTTGATTTGTGATATTTTTGGTCGAGCTAAGAGATTGTCTGCAGAAAAACAGCTAGCCGAAGATGTCCGGTTTACCGAAAACCATTCGTTGAATGTCTCGAAACTTTTCTCTAGAAAAATACGAACTCACCGGAAGACGCAGCATCCCATCCTCCGAGACGCTCTCGGAAATCCCATAGTTGATGCCCAGTTGACCGCGGATAGCTTCAATGATTTCCTATTAAAAACGTTTATTGAAAACTCGAGCACTCCGCTTCCGAACATCCAGTCATTGACCGGGGCAGTTCTAGAAACTATAAGTTTCACTCTGTGGGATGTGACTGTTGCGATTCGGCGTCTTCGTCAATCTTATAGTCCAGGACCTGATGGTGTCCCAGTAAGCATTTTAAAAGCCGATGCAAATACGATTTTCCCATCCCTCTTATGCAGGATATCTAATCTCGCTCTTGAAAGTGAAACTTATCCTACCTTGTGGAAGGAATCACACATTTTGCCCATTCCTTAGCACGGCAAATCTACGTCATTTGATCACTTTCGGCCAATAAACACCCTCCCCGCAGTTTCGAAGATCTTAGAGACATTGATCAAAGATAAGATGATGTGATACTTAACAGAGAATAACCTACTGAGTGCGGCTCAGCATGGATTCCTCAAAGCTCGATCATGTGACACCTGTCAACTCTCTTTCTTTGACTATGTTCTCCAATCTAGGGACAATGTTTTTGCACTTTACACCGTATATTTCGATTTCACTAAGGCTTTTGATCGTGTTGACCATGCTCTTCTTCTCTTGAAACTGTCCTCTTTCGGAAAAGGTGGCAAACTTTTGAATTTTATATCCTCTTACCTGGGCACTCGTACACAACGAGTTAAGATTTCCAATACCATCTCCAACCCCACACGTGTGAGGAGTGGAGTCATTCAGGGTAGTGTACTCGGCCCGCTTTTATTTTGCCTTTTCGTTAATGATGTACCCGATTTATTTCAGAATGGTAAGCCTTTCATGTATGCCGATGATCTTGAAGTTGCATATCGATATAAGCCGACAGATCGTGACATCGTGCTTGAGCTCCTAAAGAGCGATCTACAGGCTTTCGCCCAGTGGTGCCGCACATGGCGCCTTTCTCTTTCCTGGCATAAGTGCTCAGTCATGGTGGTTGGCGACGACCGCCAACCTCAACTAAGTATTGAAGGTCACGCCATAAATGTGTCCGGGGTTATTAAGGATCTGGGCGTATCATACTCCAAGAGTCTCAATCTCTCGGAGCACTATGCCTTGATAGTCTCCAAAGCACGTAGAACGACCGGGTTTATCCTCCGAAACTTTAAAACTAGGGACATTAGAATGCGCCTTTACAACATGTACGTTACACCTGGCCTGGAATACTGTTCGTTTTTATTTAGCCTCATGCGTGCTGCTAAGCGGAAGAAAAAAGAATCCGTTTAACACCAAGAGAATTTTAACACCGGAACACCGACATTTGTCTTACCAAGAACGTTGTCGGCTTACGGGCCTTGATTCTTTGTGGTTCCGTAGATTACAAAAGGGACTATTTTTGCTGTTTAAACTCTTATATAATCACACATTTAACCCACTCACCTCTTTAAGTCACCATGTCCGCCCACGACGTAACAGTCATCGTGAGGTCTTTTTATTTCTGCCTCTGGCACGTACTGTTAAATATCGTCGGTTCTTTTCTGTAAATGCAATTGCTATTTGGAAAAAACTACCCATGAGTGTGAAAAATCTGCAAAATTATCCTTTATTTAAGAGAACTATTACTCGATTTTTGCATTCAGAAAAGCCCCCACAAATTTTGGGTGCTGAATCCACTGATGGACTGTACCGTAGCGACGGCGTTTGTGGTCTCTGAACACTATGGTCTGTCTCACCATGGACAATTTCGTTGGCCAACAGCGACAGCTGTTCCTCAACGCCTCTACTTTGACTATCCCCAACTTCATGAAAAGAACTGACGTCCGATAATCTCGGATACCGTGCAACCCCCCCCCCCCTTCTTGACTGTCGAAGGTCTACCACCAGCAGTTTTTTCTCCTGAACCCTCCAAACCATAAAAACCACCACCAACTATATTTTTATTCCTTTACCTCAGGAGTTTTTTTCACTGCTGGTCGGATTTGTGTTTAATCGCTTCCCTTGACAATGCCTGTAAACTAGCATTAAATAAATTATTACTATTACTAAAATAGTCCTCCAGTCTCAGTGAACAACCTTCGTCACGCACAATCTGGAATTTGAAGAGTAGACTGCAGTTTAGTTACTCATAATATAGGAGCAATAAGCCAAGCACATCCAGCCTCACACAGTACGAGAAATGCTTTTGACCACTGACCATCTTAGCTGGTCTGCGCTGCACCTGTTGGAGTAGGTTAATATCCTTCCACACCCGTGGTGAAGCTTCTGACACCCCATATTCCAGGTGGGGTCTTACGAAGACGCCGAGATGCCTTCCGAAGTGTGCGGGAGTAAACATTTTGAATGCACGTCTGATCCAGTGTAAAGTACTATCCCTCTGCATCATCCTCCTACAGTGTTCTCATGGCAGTGGACTTGTGGTCGGCCAGTTCAGTTCAGTTTTTATTGAGGGAAATAGGCCTTCACTTTTGAGCTCCCTATTTGTTTACAAGCAACTGTAACATCTCAAAAACTGGAAAAGGTATATAAAGTTTACAAATAGTCGGTTAAGCGTCAGCCCTGTACAGACAAACACACTGTCTCGATTGTTAGTGGTACGAGCAGCTGTACAGCGATCGTTTCGTGTGCAGGGAAATAAATAACATACCCAGTGACAAAATTTGCATAGGTGCATGTCAGTAAGCGTAGGCGATGTGTTGGAGACAATAAGAAATTCAATTTAAAATGTTACTGAAATATAGCAAGTAGTATTATAACAGTGGGATTTTTCAGGGTTACAGAGGTCGGGTGGTAATTTTGTTGACACTGTTACACAAATTCTCCTTCCCCTTAAAGACCTAGACGGAAGCAGACATAACGACATCCACAGGCGGGACATTCCAGGCTTCTAGCACTCTGTTAGAGAAGAAGAACTTTCGTTTGTCCAGTCTGGCCCTGTCACACGTAGTTTGAATGAATGGCCTCGTAGGTTTGTGGTGGTTGCTAACTCGAAGAAGTCCCCCGGAACGAGGCTGCAGTGCTGATCGCGTATGATACGGAAGGCTTGTGTCAGATCATCCCGTAACTTCCTGTAACTAAAGGGGAAGAGATCAAGGTTAGTTAACCGCGTTGCATATGGTAGTTAAGCCTGTCCTGCCGCAAGTTTCGTTGCACGCCTTTGAACCCTTTCAAGGATGCTGAGGTCCTTCGCGGTCTAGGGTCTCCAAGCTTGGATAGCAAATCCTAGTTGCGGGCGCACAAACGTTCGAAAGACTTTAAGGAAGCAGTCTTCATCAAAGGCGGAGAAAGCCCGCTTGACTAGGTAGAGGACTGACATTGCAGACTTGGCTATCTTCGTGCAGTGCAGCGAGGGTTTGAGCGAGGTCGTAATCCATACTCCCAAGTCCTTCTGCGAGTCCACTTCTTGCAGTGGTATACCATTCAGGCAGTAGGTCATATGGTTCAGAGAGCGAGCTCTGCCGACTTGTAGAATATTGCATTTTTTCTCATCGAACGGCAGAAGCCAGTCCTTTGGCCACTGTTGGAGTCGGTGCAGGTTCGCCTGCAAATGCTCTTCGCCCTCTGCAGTTCGAATGACGCTCTAGAGCTTAATGTCATCTGCAAACATGGGGACACCACAATCCAGTTCACTTACGCAATCGTTGGCGTAAATAATGAACAAAGTAGGACCAAAAACTGAGCCTTGGGGAACACCGCTTTCAACGGCAACCTCCGTCGACTGCTGGCCACGGACATGGAAAATTTGAGAGCGGTCTAATAGGAAGCTTTGAATCCATTTTAAGAGGTTACCCCTAACGCCTGTTCGGCTCAGTTTGTGCAGGAGTCGCTGATGTGGGACACTATCAATTGCCTTTTTGAAGTCGATATAGACTACATGCAGCGCATTGCCTTCATCAACTGACCGAGTCCAACGTTCCAAATAGTTGAGTAAGTTAGTCACGCAAGACCTGTTACTACGAAACCCATGCTGCGCATCAGATAATAAATTATGCTGCTCTAGGAAGCGCATTAGCTCTGGCTTGATTATTTTTTCCATGAGTTTGCAGCCGATGGAGGTGAGGCTAATTGGCCTGTAATTGTTTGCAGAGGCCTTGCTGCCTCCTTTATACAGTGGTGTGATCCGCGCAGATTTCCAGTCGGCGGCAAACAGCCGGCTTCGAACGAGGCTTGAAAAAGCATGGAAAATGGTTTGACAAATTCGGTAGCGAGCTCCTTCAGTAACTTAGGCGGTATGTCTTCTGGACCTGGTGATTTCGACTTACTTAGCGTCATTAGCTCTTTGCGAACCGTCACTCCATCAAAAGATACAGACTCAATTTTTGAACCCTCATCGAAGTCGTAGTCGGAAGGAGTAAATGCACTTTTACTAGTAAAGATGAATTTGAAAAATTGTAAAAAATGCTCAACTTCTTGTCCATCCTCACTAATTTCTACGTCTCCGCTTGTCTTCGGGAGGAGGATTGGATCTCTATTTCGTATGCTGCTTCTTATGTAGCTGTAGAATAATTTCGGATTTTCCATAGCACGATTTAATAGGTCTTTTTCGAAATTTTGCCGTGTCCTGAGGGTAAGTCGCTTGACTAAGTTCCTCTGTGTTTTGTATGCGTTTATGGATACAGGATTCCAATCAGTAAGAAATTTCTGCCACACTCTCCGCTTTTTGTTTACTTCCTTTTTTAACGCCTGGGTCAGCCACCGCGGGCGATTGTTTAGCCCCTTCCGTGAAAGCGGGCAGTGGTTTGTCAGAAGAACATGCAATAATTCACTGAACCATTTCCAATCCTCCGCTATATTACCGAAAAACGCTGATTCCCAGTCTGTATTGTTGACTTCGGCCTTCATTTGTCCGAAGTCCCCACGCCAAATATTTCTTCTAATTTCGGTGGGCTGTTAAGGCACGGAAAAGACTGAATAGTCCCATTGACGTACGACGTGATCGCTTCGACCTAAGGGAGGCAGACATTGCACCTCATCTATGCTGTCCATCGATTTCGTGAACACCAGGTCCAAGCAGTTTGACTGCTGCCCCTCACGCACCCTAATGGGAAATAGGCCGTGCTGAGTGAGAAATGACCTGAGTGCCATGTCCAAGAGGCGTCGGTCGAAAACTTGTTCTGGGCCGCGCGTATAGCGAACTCCAGTCAATGAGCAGTGCATTAAAGTCGCTCATGATCAGGACGTCAGGCCGGAGAGCAAATCATCCTAGCTCCTCTAACAGACGAGCGTCAGCCCCGGGGTCACTACTTGGTGGTCGATAGATGGTCAGAACTTCAAGGCTATGTGATCCTGATACCCTTATAGTGAGCCAGACAGTCTCGGCCCTGCATACAAACTGTTCTGTTTTTTCTGACACAAGCAGGCCATGTTTTACGTAAATGACGACTTCTCCTCCCTGACGCTCTCTCCTGTCTCTTCGAAACAACTGAAATCCTGGTAGCATTAATTCGCGGTCATCCACGTTTTCAGACAGCCAGGATTCTGTCAAAGGAACAACATCAGGGGAAAGGTCACAGATGTGGATCTTCAGTTCGTTTAACTTGGGCAATATATTCTGCACGTTGGTGTAAAAAATGTTAGTTTCAGAGTTTTGGGGCGTTTGATTATGGTGTCGCTTGTGATCCCATTTAAGGAACCTACTGTGCCCTCATCCGGATCGGTTCGGTCCTACGGATTAGGGGAGGGCGCTGCACTATCTGGTCGTTCTAGATCAGGAGATCCGTCTCGCCATTCTGCAACCTTGTTCTCAGTTCTAGAACTAATTGTCGACGCTTTATTCTCTCTGACGGTGTGTAGTCCGGCTGAAAAAACGCCGCGGTTGGTGTCTTTGATTCGGAATCGTCGTGAGAGAATAAATTCTACTTGTTCTTGGTTGGTTAACACAATCTTGAGTGGTCGGGGACGCGAATGCTCTGACATGTCGATTGAGCGCTTTCCAAGCATAAAGGCCTTGAGAACCGAAGCTTCCTCATTGAGAGGCAGAAGTTCGTTAAGTAAGCATTGGGACAGTTGCAGGTCTGCCGAAACCCGCTCTTTGGAGGCACTAGCTGTGGATTCGGGAAGTCCCTGAATTATCAGACATTGTCCTCGGACCGGCAACTCTCTAGAGAACACAGTGGTTTCGTGCTCCGACAAAGGCAATATGTGGTTGCCATGATCTGATGATGCTATAAGCCGCAGTCGATTAAGATCCTCATTCGTCTATGTTTTGTTTGCATTTTCATCAAAGTCGGAAGTTTTTTGCGATAGGATGAGGATTTTAGAACCCATGTCATTTCCCGTGATGGGCGACACGGTCGCCGACGTCTCTGGTTCCGGTTCTTCGGTGGCATTCCTCGGAATCTGCTGTCCATGTCCTTCGACCTTTTTACTGAACGATTTCTTTTTTTCCTCCGGTTTTTTTCGTTGCTTTGCCGGTTGTTGTCGTCTTGTATTTTATGTGTTTGTGCTGGGTCTGCCGTGACAGCTGCAGAAGGTGTTGATGGCGTGTCTTTTGTGCGACGTCCTTTGGTCCTACTTCTAGTTATTTGTCCAGCAGGTTTTCGCATCGTCAACTGTGTTTAGTCTACATTGTAGAACAGTTTTCATCTTTTCAATCTCTTCCTCAAGGCGGTTGATTTTGCCGGCCAACATCTGGCATCCGCTGCAAAATCAATCGGCATACGGCACGCATTTACTATCAAGTAAACATTGAGACATTGCTCGCCATGATGCTCCGGCGGCCGAGGGGTTAGTGTGCGCGACTGAAATGTCGAGGGTGGATCAACTCCGTCATGTAGCGTACTATTTTGGGAGGCTGCGCAAATCTTCATTATGTAGTGGACTTATCAAAAACGGAAAAATCTGCAGGAATAATAACCTTTTTCCTAAGGCACAACTGTAGACAGTGTCTATGCTTATGATGGGTAGGCTGAAAATTTCCACGAAAAGCTTTTTTCAGGTAAATCTATGTTTGGTAAAGTGAGACAACTCGAGTTGTCTGAATTTAAGCAGCACAGCAAGCAGTGTAGAAATATCGATTCAGTCTTTTCGTAGATGTTGCTCCAAACTTCGGCGAGCAGTTGGAGACGGTATATTGCGTGGGTAGGCCCCGTGGACAAGCCGAGGTTTCCGACAGAAAGACCGTTTTTCCTGAAGTTTGTTCTGATCGAACGATAAGAGTATCGATGGAGCTAGCTGGAGGATCGTAGTCATAAACGCCTTTTATAATCCACTTTTTGATGAACGACAGTCGTTTTCAGTGAAGAGACTCGATTGAAAAACTTCCTTCTTGCAACTCAAAATTCAAACCGCGCGCGTTGATGTTGTTGTCAGGATCTATTTCCGGAACATAGCTGACTCAATGCGTACTACCCTTGACGTCCTTGATCACTAAACCCGGTTGTCAGTTTATTTAGGCAGTTGCTTGGGATCGGTCACATCGCTCGTTTGTGTCTCCCAGAAGATTTATCATAGTTGTCCGGACTAGCAACTGAAAAAGACGAGTATGTATCAAGTGCACGAAACCTTCAGCAGTAAGCCATAATCAAAGATATCAAAATAATATTGAATCAGGTGTTATATCGTTCCTGATAATAGGACATTATTGGAATATTGGTCGGTTGTCTCATATAATCTAATACAGTCTTACATAGGTCTAATATTGTCCCAGTACAGCCTTACGGATAACCAGTAAAGAATCGTCGTTGTTAACTCTGCCTTGGAATGGGCAAAGGTAGAATGTGGTGTCTCACAGGGTTCTGTCTTAGGCCCAGTACTCTTCCTGCTTTATGTTAATGACTGCATCAGTGAAGTGAATGGCAAGGCCCTCATTTTCGCGGACGACATAAAAATATGGAATGAAGTCAAGTGCAATGATGATGCAGAGAAGTTGCAGTCGAACATCGACAAACTGTGTGTTTGGTCGGACAGATGGCTTTTGAAGTTAAACGCGTCCAAATGCGTGGTCTTGCACCTGGACACCGGTCGAAATGCCTCTCCTAATCATTAGTTCTATATTAACGGAACGGCATTAGCAACTGTAGAAAGACACAGAGATCTAGGCGTATGGACGACCACAAATCTATCTCCATCAGAACACTGTAGAAAGATGGTCCAGAGGGCAACTAGTACTCTACACTGGATCAGACGTGCACTTAAAATATTTCCTCCCGAACTCTTCGAAAGACCTCTTGGCATCTCTGTAAGACCCAATCAGTATGGAATGCCAGCAGCTTCACCATGGATGGGGGAGGATATCGACTTACTCGAACAGGTGCAACGCAGAGCAACAAAGATGGTCGATGGTCGATGGTCTAAAGCCTTTGTCTTACCAGGAGAGGCAGAATGTGCTCGGCCGATTCCCTCTCTCTTATAGACAAATAAACTGCAGTCTACTGTGGACATTCCGGATTGTCCGCGGCCAAGGTTGCTCATTAAGAACGGAGGACTTCCTTGAGTTTACCCGTACAAACCAATTACGCGCTCATGCCTACAAAGTCAAGAGTGAGTGCACGCGGCTAGACCGTAGAAAGTTTTCATTCAGCCAGAGGGTTTTCCGACCGTGGGACTCGCCCCCAAGTGAGATCGTGACGGTTGACACAATCTGACTGTTTAAAAGAGAACTTGCTCGCCTAATTTTTGACAGAAAACTGCCTTTACAGCATGACTACCCACAGCCAGTTCTGTAAAACACTGTCATATGCAATCTATCCGCACTAACTTACAGTGTCCTGATGCACTTCCTTATCATTACGATTGTACTGTGACCCGATCGCATTGTAAATACCTGCAATTTTATTTTGAGTGCGAATGTGCGAAGGCGTTGTGCATAAATAGGGTCATCAAGGGTTCTGCCTCTAACCCTCCAAATATATTCGCACGTATACACACACATGTAATCTGTAGGGCTTTTTCGAGAAACATGTTAGCCTTATTTGCTCAGAGGTTCTTGGTGTTTTGTGAGGCGTAAGAGGCTGCAGGTGACTGGCAGGCGAAAAACCAAACTTAGGCGCGCCACCACACCAGCTCGGGATACAGCTGATTTGGTTTCATTTAGGTCACATTAAGGAGCCATTGTTGCCTGACTCCCAGTCCACCAGTCGGTCACCTCACGCAAACATACGCTGACTTTGAGGTGCGAATTATCCTATCAGTTGACAACTTTCCAGTCCACAGCCTTTGGCGCGCTGTGATAGTCTCAAGCGCATCCGATTGTTTATGGTGAGGAATTATGCGGCGATAGTCAATTTCATTCGCTCACCCCTTCCCATATGATTGGCGTATCGATTTTGCGGCGAATTCCGCAGTTCTGTAAACGAATTTGACTCAGTAGGTTAATGAGGTGGCTGACTGTGTGTGGAAAGTGCGGGCCGGGAAGGCGGATGCTGTGAGTATAGGTGAAGGCTTTTGTCATTGGTGCGTCTGTCGCAGTGGGATGAACCCATAAATGGCCGATCAGACCGATGCACGAAGTTAGTGGGCGATCGCAATGTGGACAGATTTTGACCGATTTCACACCATCGGTGGCGTGGGTGGTTGCTGAAGGGGCGTTTAGAGTGTTCTCGCCGGTAGCATGCATGGGAGACGTGGTGATCCTCATCACTGTGCAGGATGTAACAGGAGTAATTGAAATGGCGGTGGTCGATGGCGGCGGGACATCAAGATTATGGACTTCCGTGATAAAGGGGGTCGAAGTCGTGGATTCCGTGGGGGATTGGTGCAGGTAGGACATTGAGATGGTTGTCGAGGCAGCAGTTGGGATTGTTATACTTTCGTTACAATGGGTCCGGAGATTCCCGACAGGACCTATTCGTGCGGATATGTTGGGAGAATTTGGATGCTGCATTTGCGGCTCAGGGCATTTAATACATGTCAGCTCCTCTTCCGGCTTTGCCAGAGGCGATCCAATTGACCTCATAGACTGCTGTGCCAGTTTTTACAGCTCTTCTCCAGGCCGGTCGGTCCTGTGCGAGGTCTCTCCAGGTTTTCGGGTTTATTTGCAAACACTTCCTCAAGATGTTCTTGCAGCGGCGGGTTAAACCTCTTTGTTGACAAGATGACTTCTTAGATCTGGTGTGTCAACTCGTCCTTGATCTTGATGCCACATGAGTGAGCTGATTAAATGGGTTTTATCCGCGGTTTTCAGCCCCAATAATATCAAAAATAATTTTATTTAATGCAATTTTGCAGACACTGTCAAAATAACTCCACAGTATGGATCGAACTAACAGTGAAGAAACTCCTGGTGAATAGAGAGAAATATTAGCGTTCTGGATAGTGTAGTTTGCTCACGAGAAAAAATTCCGCCCGTGAAATTACGCAGTCCAGAACTAGAAGAGTTGGCATTGGTGCTGCACGTGAACCCAGTCTCCATTTCTTTTCATATCAGTGGGACGATGCACCAGGCCTGGATACACGGTTAAATCGGTTCTCGCACCTGGTCAAAGAATTAGCCTGGTGGGTGATGAGATGCGGAGTCGACGCAACTGCACTCAAGGCGGGGACCTTGCAGAGGAATCAGAGACCATGAACGGCATCACTAGGAAGGATGGATCCGCTGAATTTGGCAACCAAATGCGTGGAAGTTCTACTAAATATAGAAAACAGGTGATCGTTCTCTTAAACAAAAAATAATTTTCCCGAAATGTTATATCTCTGGGCAACTCCACATTGAAATGCGCTATCTCGGGAGATAAACGCTGAGCCTCAGCGTGCGCAACATGATTTTGAAAAGATTAATGAAATTTATATTTTTTAATTAGAATCCTTAATCTCTTGCACAGTTTTCTAATGTCGATCTGGCAAAATTTCCTATTTTTGTCATAAGGCATCTCAACTTCCCCTCGTTCAGTCCAGTTTATTGAGGGAAATAGGCGTAAGCCTTTGAGTACCCCATTTGCAACGTAAAAAATGTGTGGTATACAGAAAAATGTCCCAGGCTAAAATAGTTCAAGCAAGCCCATAATAGTAGGAAAAAATGGGAACGAGTAACAGTTGGTGAGCTCGACTTCTTATCGCTATCGGTCATTTTGGAACACAAATATGTCAAGGATCTTTTTAAGACTTTGTATAGATTGTGACATCACAACATCCACGAGAAGAGCATTCCATGGTTTGGCCACTCGAACAGAGAAGAAGAACTTCCGCACATCCAGCCTTGCCTGCTGAGTTCGCAGTTTTAATGGGTGGCCTCGGAGGTTGGTCGTGGTAGCAAATTCAAAAAGTCCTCAAAGGCCAGGCTGCAATCCAACCCATTCACAATGCGGAAGGCTTGCAAGAGATCCCCATGAAATTGTCTGTAACTGAAAGGGAAGAGGTTCAGATTTACTAGGCGGACTGCATAAGGAAAGGATATTTGATCCCTAACCATCTTCTTGGCTCTCCTCTGAACTCTTTCGAGGCAGTTTTGATCCTAAACCGCCCACGACCTCCAGACTTGTATGCCGTATTCTAAATGCGGCCGGACGAATGTCTTAGAGAAAGCATCTTCGTCAAAGTCCATAAACGCACGCTTGATTGCGTACAGTACGGACATTGCGTTTTTTGCCACTCTCGAACAATCGGCGGATGGCTTTAGGGAACTCGTCATCAGCACACCGAGGTCCTTTGGGCTTTTCCACTTGTAGGGTTGTACTGCCCAGAAAGTAGTCTCTTGTGCTGGCGGATCTGGCTGTGTTGCCTAGGCGAAGTATGCTACATTTGGCAACGTTGAACCGCAGGACCCAACGGTTTGACCACTCCTCCAACCGATTCAGGTTCATCTGCAGTCTGTCTTCGTCGTCAGGACCCCGAAGTACACTCCATATCTTCATGTCATCGGCAAACATTGCAACTTCGCAGTGTAAAGCCCGTGCGGCATCGTCCGCGAATAGAAGAAGTAAAATGGGTCCCAATACTGAACCCTGGGGGCACCACTCCCGACTGTAGCAGGATCTGATTTCCCTTGACCGATGCACACGACCTGGTGTCGACCCAAAAGGAAGTTTTTGATCCATTTGAGGAAGTTGCCACCGAACCCTATTTTTTTAACTTTATGTAACAGCCTCTGGTGTGGCACAGTGTCGAACGCCTTCTGGAAGTCGATGAAGGCTATGTGGACCGCGTGCCCATCGTCGAGATCTCGGGTCCAGCTCTGGAGAGACTACAGCAAGTTTGTCGTGCAGGATCTTCCTTTCCGGAACCCATGTTGGCATTTCGATAGTAAGCCGTGAACTTCCAGGAAATGCATCAGTTCACTCCTTATGGTCCTTTCCATAATTTTGCAGAGGATACATGTCAAGCTTAAGGGACTGTAGCTTGTCGTCGATACCCTGCTACTTCCTTTGTATAGCGGAGTAATATGCGCCAACTTCCAATCGATGGGAAGTGTTACAGTGTCAAATGACGTTTGAAAGAGCATCGAAAAAGGCACAGAAAGCCCACTGGAAAGTTCCTTGAGAAGCTTGGGTAGAATCTCGTCTGATTCTGGCGACTTCGATTCGTTCATTGCGTCTAGCTCTCTCCGGAAATGCCTACTGAGAAGTGTATATCATTGACGCTTGGGGTCGGCAGTTCTTCTGTGGAGGAATGAAGGAATCTTACTTCGTTTTTTGTAGACTGATTGGAAAAACTGTGAAAAATACGCAGCTTTATCCCTACTATCAGCAATCTCAACGCAATCAGTAGTTCTTATTAAGAGGATTTGATGCCTATTCCCTGTACTTCGTCGAAGGTAGCTGTAGAGTAATTTTGAGTTTTATGTTGATTTTTGTAAAGATTTCTTTTCGAATTCCCGCCGCGTTTTCATAATCATTTTTCTCAGTTTGTTCCTGTGTCCTGTATGTGTTGAAATATTCAACTTGCCTACTGATGCTGTATTTACTCCACAATTTCTGCTTTCTGTTGATTTCTTTCTTTCGGTTGCTGTTAAGCCACTCAGGGCGTTTGTCCAGTATTCCACTGGTCAGTGGGCAGTGGTTGTTGATGAGCTGCTGAAGGACATTCTTGAACATCTTCCAGTCATCGTTTGCATTACCCGTAAACAATGAGCCCCAGTCGAGACCGGATAAGTCTGCCCTCATTTCATTAAAGTCGCCCCGCCAAACTGTGTGTCTTTTTTGGTCAGGAGTATGTGAAATGGAGAATAACGAATAATCCTACATAAGCACTACATGCTCACTTTAGCCAAGGGACGGCATGGAGGTGATTTCGTCTATGTTGTCTGGTGTTTTCTTAAAAACCAGATCCAGACATTTCGCCCTTTGTCTTTCATGTCTTTTCGTTGGATACATTAGACTTGTGTTATGGACGCCTTCAATGTTTTGTTCAGCAGACGGTAATCGAATGACGATTTTGTACCTGACGCTTGGAGGGTGTTCCAGTTTGTTCCTGGTGCTTTGAAGTCACCCATGATCATGATGTTAGGTCGATTGGAAAATTTCTCCAACTGCTCCAATAGGTGAGTGTCGACGATTTGGTCTGTCTTAGGTGGTCGGTAGACAGTGAGGACAACGAGGCACGGCGAACCAATAGCCTTGATGGTCAACCAAATAGCTTCCGTGCCGCGCGCAAACTTGGTGGTGTTTCCCGACACTGCCAGGCCCTCATTCACATACACAACTATACCGCTATCCTGACGATGTTCCCTGTCTATCCGATAAATTTGGCATCCAGGCAAGGCTATTTCGCTATCGCTTATATTGCCGGACAGCCAGGTCTCCGTTACTGCTAAAACCATCTGGAGACAGTTTGGTAAGGCAAAGGTTTAGCTCGTCTAGTTTCAATATGAGGCTTTGGGCATTCGTGTACAAGCACCTCAGTTTTGCACCAGCCGAATTTCTGGTTGCATTTGCTCTGTTGTGGGCATTACTGCGTTATCTCGGACGCCATTTTCTCTGGGCTTTTCCGTTACCTGATGGGTTCCATTAATGTCCGTTGCTTCAATCAGAACACTGGACGTTAAGGGTTTATTTGCGTTGTCGCCTCGAGCGGCTGTTTTCACGAAAATGTCTGTGTTAGCTGCGTAGCTGCCGTCGTTCTTAGTATTACTGGCTGGTCCCACTGATACGGCATATTTTTCCGAATACTTTCCCCTTGAAGATAGCTAGATTGTGTTCGCCTCCCTTCAGTCTCGATTTCAACTCCAAGACGAGTTCCCGTCGTTTCAGCCGTTCCGCTGGTGAGTAGTCCGGTTGAAAAAAAACTTGTTTGTGTGTTTTTCTGAGGTCGGTTTTTTGGGGAGGATCAACTTGATTTGTTCTTTGTTCTCCAGCATAATTTTAGAGGGCGAGGTTGTAGTGCTGCTGTCCTGTCTTCATTCCGGGATGCTATCAGGACCTGCATTTCTATGTCTGCCTGGAGTGATTGATTTATTAGACCATGAAAAGAAGCGAGGTCCTCCGAGACACGGTCTTCGGGTCTGACAGCATTCGACTCCGACAAATCCTGAATAACCGGACACTGCTGGCGGTTACGGTCCTCCCTACTTTGTCTTTCTGGTGAATTCTGTGCATGTGGGCGAGGACGATTTACGGAGTCGTCGCTTGGACACACTTTTTCTTTTGGCTGACTGTCCCGAGTAACCCATCAGGGCTGGTTGTGACTTCAGACTCCTGTTATGGCGTTTTGTCGATTTATCATAAAGCAGAAATATAGTGTCATAGTTTTTCACTGAACATAGCCTCAATCCCATTAAGTCTTACCCGCGTATATAAAAGGCTTTCCTCGTAGAATTTTGAATAACATTATATTTTAAACGATAAACTGTCTCCACTGACCGCTTTTATTGTCGATTTATTGACTAGTAAGAGAACTATACGGTTCTGTATTTTATCCTACATGGCCTCATTATCCAATACAAATTTACTCACAGTTTTGCTTTGTCACCCACGAAATTGTCATTTACCCGATTTTTTAAATTTTACATTCCGTTATTGAGCAAAAATTGCTCAGTATCAATTGTGTTGCCTGGTTCACCAATACTGATAGCTTTCAAAAATTGTTTTATCATACATAGCCTCATCCTTATATCCTCGAAGTTTCGGCAGCTATCATCATTACAAATTTGGACTGAAGTCTTGTTTTGCTCTTTCGACATGAAACCATAGGCAACCCTTCGTCTAAATCTGAAGGAAACTAAACTCCATTGGAAACCCGTTGTACACATGAAAAAGTAGACCTAGGAACGCTCGATAATTTTAACAATTTTATGTCTCGTTACGGATCATTTCTTCTTTTCTTGGTGCCCTTCTGGAAGGAAAGTTGCCAACACTTACGTCTCAGCAGTGTGAGAAGCTCATGCCTCTCATTGACCTGATTACTAGTGAGACCGAACACAGGCACAAACGAAGTTTCAACATTATTTTAAAAAACATCCCTAAAATTAGACAGCCAATCAATGTTGCTTTCCACTTTCTTTATTCATGCGGCTTCAACTTCAGGGTCGCTGGAGCTTAAAGACTTTCATCTAGGAGCAAAAATCCACCAATTCTTGTCAAACTATTTTCGTCTATAGAAGTGGACTCTTTTTCTCCCATTTGGAGCGCTGAGCTGAATATCTTAGGGTAAATAAATTTTTTATTAGTGGGGATAAAACTACTGCAATGAAGAGTTTCTCCCCCATTAACAAACGTAAAGCCATCCCATAATTCTACTCATCTGCCATTTGCCCCGAAGGCAGGTTCTCCATCGGGCGTCAACCAAATCTCTCCCCTATCTGCAGCGTCCCCAGTTCCATCTAGCTCTTCAATTTAGCACATTATCACAGAGTCAGTTGAAACCAATCACTTTTAAACGCCTCCAAGAAGCGAGGATTGCTCAAATGCGGCTCCCAAATTTACTAGGTCGCTTGATCTTAACAGTAAAGATGGGCGAGTCCTAGAAGCACAACCGACCTCCAGCCCTCAGAATAATGAATTTGTTAATAAACCTGGATCGAATCCATCCCGTTCCCGCGCCTGGCCACTCAGGTCTGGCCTAGCGGTTAGGTCAAATAAGCCAGATGTTAGTTCAGGGAGATCCTTACCTGTTCCTATCCCGAATTCTCAACTTAACGTAAACACCCCAGTTGTGAAGCCCACTTGCACACCAGCTTACAAAATGCAAGTACATAGCGTTGTTGACTATTTTTCCAGTCTCATTGCTAGCCTAACACCCCAAATAATAAAGCCTTTTCCTAATGTAAGCTGTTTCTCCAAGCCATTTAGTCGTTATCTAACATAAACTACCCCTCATATTATGCTCAAAATTCACAAAATCCTATTTTTATGTCTCCTATTTTTCCAACCCCACAAAATAGCATTCCTCTTCCTGCGTCCTGCTAAAATTTTTCCATACAATGCTGCATCTCTAGTTAGTGGTAATTCCTCCACAAATTTTAGACCACAGCAACTTTGTCTTCCACCAATTGCTTCGGCCCAACAGCTTATTTTTCCACCACCAATTCTCCCTTTTTTTCTAAGTAGCAATGAGCGGAACCTACATATTATGAATACGCTCAGTATTGTCTCTCTCAACGCAAGATCAGTCGCGCAAAAGATGTCACAACTAAGAAGTGTGACTGTTGAGTTTGACCCAGATGTTTTGTGCATCACAGATTCTTGGGCTCAGTCTCTAATTTCAGACTCGGCACTCAAGATAGATAGTCTCAGTTTATACCGCCAGGATCGTGTCGAAAGACACGGCGGTGGTTGTCTTCTTTACATCAGAGTCCTGAACATTTCATCCTTCTTCGGAAATTTATGTATCGCTTCGGCAATCCTTCCGCAAAATAGGAAAGCCTTAATCGCATGTGTACATAATCCTCCTTGTTACTCCGGAAATGAAAGCCAACTATGTGAACTCTTTGAAAAAATGGCTGAAACTTCTTTCGATGTCAAGATAATCGTAGATGATTTTAATTTGCCAGAAATTGACTGGCACACACATACTTCCTCTCCTAAATTCCAGAAGCTTCTTGACACCATTCACTTTTCAGACTTGTCTCAATTAGCCCACTCTTCGACCAGAAAAGATAGTGCATTAGATTTAATTTTTACAGATGGCATCTTCCCTCTATCTATGGATTTCCATCATGGCCTTTTTGCAAGTCATCATGCATTAATTCATTGTCGCCTTCCAGTGGGTTTGAGTAAAAATAAGGGTTGCGGTTTTAATGGATCACGAAGATAAACCACCTACTTAGATTCAGTCAGTAGCCATATCATCAAAAATTCCAGACATTTGCTAAAACGAGGTTCCCTTTTTCAGAAATAATGTCTACACAAACTTACCTATTTATCACAGAAGATATGCGAATAGGACTAAGTCCCAGGACTTCAACGACGCAACCACTGAATACTTCCAAAAAACCCCACTGAGGGACCGAAAACTCGTGGGTGACCACCCGAAACTCTCCTGCTTCACGTTATAGAAATAATCCGCACTGAAAGCCTGCTTGACCATATGCCGCTGCATGTGAACGAAAGAATGTTGACGGAAGCGAAGAGTGGATTCCCAAGCACCGTAAAGCCAGTAAACTGTCTTTCGACCCCGTAAAATGCCCGTACTACCGCCCCCGATCAAACAAATTCCCCAGATACGGTGAAAGGAAACGGATGATATGATATGCCTTCTCAAGGGCCATTGTAAGGAGTTTTGTCTTGGCAAAAGTGCCCTTGAGAAGCAGCTGTGCCTCAAGTTGTGATTCCTTTAGGCTGTTGTCCTTGATTCAACAAAAATGTGATACACGTAAACTTCCGTTAGGAATCACTTAAATACTTCAACTGTATCAAGTTTGAAACTATTAAGGCTACTAACTGAATTTAAGTAGTTGGTTTATCTTCGTTATCCATTTTACCCGCGACTCTTATTTTTAGTCAAACCCCCTTCCAGTTGCCATTTCCGCAAAAGCCAACAATACAACGTAGCCTTTTGGACTTTGCTAATATAAACAGGGAATTAGTAAATAATTTTACAAGCAGTCTTGTTTGGCACAATATTTTTTTTTCAAATAACGCTCTAAATTTTTTCAACAATTTATTACAATACGTAACAAAAGGTCTTCTCGACCTTGTTCCACAGAAGACGTTTACTTCGAGTGCCACTTACCCCGCTGTCCCACACTTTCTTAAAAACAGACTAAAAGCTACGGAAGCAGTTTAAAGATCCTTCTGTGAACTCATTATCAGTTCACCCAAGAATAGTTGGAATATTTGAATTGGCTTCGAAAATTAGGCTAACGCGAGATAGGTGTAGAGAGTCCTTAGCGATTAATGGTGTGAATGTTTCTAAATCAGTTGCACAGATCTTCCGTCAAAGATCATCTGCTAAATCCCACCAAGTCATTCCGCCTTTGCGTAGTACCAAAAGAAGAGTCAGGTAAAGCCGAAATGTTAAATTCATCCCTTGCCAAACATTTCACAATTGAAACTGACCCAATCCCTTTAATTCACCCGTTTTCTGATGACTCCCTCAGCATTATCAATATTTCTCCTGAAACTATTCAAAAACTTATAAACCATCTCATTTACTCTCACTCGGTAGTTACGGACAATATCCCAAACACTCTTATGCTTTGATGGGACCCCGACGGGTCTTTAATAAAAATTATCTATCTATCTATCTAATACAGCTAAGAGATTTTCCTCTTCTGCTTAGCAAACACATTTCAGTATATCCCCTAAATGGCTTCGATTCTGACTATTGGAAAACTTCAATTATTATTCCAGCATTAAAGTCTGGCTGTCATTTTGACGTTCAAAACCATTGAGGTGTCCATAAAACACCTTCTCTGGCTAAAATATTTGAGAAAATTATGAACTCGAAAATTATGGAATTTGCAGAGCCAATCAAGATATTCGCCCTACCCAGCATGGTTTTAACAGATCGCTCTAGTGAAACAAGTCAACCGTCGTTAATCAATCTTCTTACATATCTTCGTAATGAACAACAATCTGCAAATAGAAGCGAAGAGACGAGTCCCAGGAAGCAGTCTTGAAGAAGAAGACACGATCGCCGGGACAAGAGCTTTATTAGCCTGACGTTTCGGATTCCTGCTCGAATCCATCATCAGAGACAAAAGCAGATAAGGGTGGTTCACGCGTATGCGGC
>CACRXP010000904.1:97750-127924 GCA_902702965.1 Spirometra erinaceieuropaei | reverse complement strand
GCCGCATACGCGTGAACCACCC
Organism: Spirometra erinaceieuropaei; assembly: GCA_902702965.1. Classification (NCBI taxonomy): domain Eukaryota; kingdom Metazoa; phylum Platyhelminthes; class Cestoda; order Diphyllobothriidea; family Diphyllobothriidae; genus Spirometra; species Spirometra erinaceieuropaei. The sequence goes on along the minus strand of CACRXP010000904.1, from coordinate 127,902 downwards.
TTATCTGCTTTTGTCTCTGATGATGGATTCGAGCAGGAATCCGAAACGTCAGGCTAATAAAGCTCTTGTCCCGGCGATCGTGTCTTCTTCTTCAAGACTGCTTCCTGGGACTCGTCTCTTTTCTTCTGTTGGTTGCTTTTTTCTTTCATCTGATTGTAAAATTTACATCAATGATTCTTTTAGCCAACGAGCTGAAAACGCTTTAATAGTCGTTAACAATTCCTGCAATTTGTTTGTCCACGGTTTTGCTCTGACGTGCGTTCGCATTCTGTAAAATCCTACCGTCCAGATATTTGTTTTCTATCGTTCACGTGAGTCAGATTTGAAGAACCTTAAAATTTGGTCACTAGTATCCATTGGCGGAAGATCTTGTACACTCAGCACACTCTCCTCATCTCGGGTAGTCACCATACCAAGGCAGTTTGGGACTTATTCTTCCTTAACGCATGATCCGAGTGCTACATTATGGAAAAGTAGTTTATTCACTGTCATTTCGATCAAATGATGTCCAAATATATCTGGTGGACTCGAAACCATCCAAGCTTGCCATTCGATACTAGGGGCGCTAGAGTCCCCAACCATGTGGACATCCCTATTCGAGTAAGCTCCGTGCCTTTAGGAGAAGGCTATCGCGTTCGGCAATCTGGTTTGGAGGACGGTATGCAACCGCAAACGCCAGTGGCCGGGTGTATCTAATGGAGATAGTCAAATAAAAAAGTCCGCTTCCGCTGTTGTTTTGGAATGTTACCCAGGGACAGTAGTTAAATTTTAGCTAACATCGATAGAGGCCCCTCCTCCTCGACTTGTCCTGTCTAAACATTTGATAACCTCTGAGGGATAATGGTGATGTTTCAAATTCTCACCTGAGAGGATGACGATGTCAGCTGCCCAAATTTGCGAAGATACCATTCCATTTATTTTGGATAAAACATTAGATACGACCAACTTTTGCACAAGACCGGCAGAAATGGAGATCAATCTTAAAAATAAAGTAAACATCTTCCTGTACAACAGAAGGCCTCAAGCTGAGGAGCGATGTCGCAGACAGTTGTGAAATTGTCCCTACAGGTGAAACCAACCTATACAGCACGGATGGAATATCTGGGCGCTTCCACTCGGCTGGACGGGACATTCTTTCTCTCAGAAATTAATGCGCCAGATTGGAGTTGATCACCCAGAATGTAACTTTATAGACCCAGTCCGAAAGTTAGTATAAATACTGGGGCCGAAACCCACTGACTTCAACGGTATAGCTGCGTAATATTGATATGTTGCCAACAAGCAGCCAGTAGTATATGCATGGGCAGCATATTATACCGTAACTGGCAGCCCAGGTACCAACTAAAAGTCCTAACACGTGTCTTGACGATATTACGCCGTTGAAGGATAGAGTTGCGAGGTGTTCGGCTACTCAGTGGCCCCTCAGTCTTCGCCGTGCACTTTCTGGTGGCATGTATATGTGCCGTCAGTAGGGTAAATTGTGCAGCCTCTACATAATACTGATTGGCGGCTTATGAATATTACACGGTTATCCCTCTAAAGTTAGTTGTCTTTTGACTCAAATATACATAGAAATTTTTAAACCGACTCCGTAAGGCTTCACTCAGAGTAACTTACTCCAAGTTAACGCGTTTTTTTCTGAGAGGACTGATAAGCTGCAATTTCGAAACTGGAGCATGTGCCCGGAAGCGCACGGGGAAGGTTGAGGGATGCTCTGATGGGTCAAACACCTCTCATTTGTGTCATGAAGGGGGAGCATATTGACGAGACAGGTTTCTGAGCTTCTGCATAGGACCTTTGCTCTCAGCTTGGTAAATCATGCCGTATTTGCAAAATGGAATATTTTGCCCGATTTTGAAGCGATTCCGCGGTGGCGGAATAAACTGAAGTCCAAATATCAGGCGCTGATTATTTGGAGGCATGTGGACTTAACCCCCATTTCCCCACCTCCGGATGGCATTCGTAGTCTGCAAACTACAGACTACTGTCTCCTGCGAAAACGGGGTAAAATTGGTTTTAACTCGCCTTCCAATTTCCAATGGGCTTTTACTCTCTCGAATTGTAGAAATCGAGAAAGAGCGCCTTTTCACAACCAAAGTCACTTTTCTCCAGGGATTTTTATATACAGTTGTCCACAACACCAAAATTAAACGATATATATATTATCCAAATAGTATGTCCGGAGACCAAAATCCATTTAAAGACGTACTACTTAAGGAAACATTTGCTTTCATGCATAATTTGCAGAGCAGGTGCAAATATGCCGAGTGAAGAGGTAGGAACTTTATGTGCACGAAAGTACACATAATTGCGTCATGCATTAATTACACTTTGCGACCCCATCCAGGTAACGGTTTTCATTAAAAAGCCCGATGGCTAGTACGGCAAGCATTTAATAGGCTTCAATGTATAATGCGCGGAGTCCCTCAACATCATGAACATGGCAGGGAGTAAAAATAGTGGAGAAGTGGCGCAGCAAACAAATGACGAGTCTGGATACTGCAGAAGAAGTGCGAAAATTAAGTGAAACAGAACAAAGGGTAGCATCGAATTCTACGCAGTCCACATTGGTACAACAAAGTAAAGCCAATTAAAAGTGACTTTAGAACAGACACAGATCACATGCTGGCATACAGAACACTAAATTCATACACAGTTTTCCATCTGAACGGCTAATGTAACAGTAGGTATGAGTGTAACGGCGTGGAAAGTGTTCAAAAGCGACGGATATTAGGCCAATACACTTCACTGTAGCCCCTAATGGTTATGCTACATTGGAAGAAACCGATCTGAAGTTGGTTAAGTTTCCTTGTCCGGTTTCGTTAACTATTCCCGTTTCCGACGCCCAAAGAGGTGTATCCAGACCGACGATCCTGCACTTTCTTATTCTTATGCTAACTAGGATGCTACATGGATTTCAAACTGATTGTTGCATCCGCCGAAGGTTTGGTCGACTTCGGGGATCCGGGTTGTCATTTGGTTGACAACCCTGATGTTTCTTGAAATGGTACTTCCCTGGTAGGCTAGGTTGTCCGCGGTTGATGTGAATTCCATGGACACCTTCTAAGGTTCAGAGTCTCTGTGAGCGCTGAGGTTGGAGTGAGAGCCGAAGTGTAGGCAAGGCGTAGGGTAAGGGTAGTCTGAAGCTTAGGAGTCGAGCTGCTCTTAGAGTTGGTCGCACTGTTGGGGTCTGTGCTGGTTTCAAGGTTAGAGGTAGGATTAAGGTGAGTTAGAATGCGTGCAAAGCTTATTCGTGAAGTTGCTGTCAGGTACAGTCTTAGGCTCGGAGGTAGATTTCAATTTAGGGTAGACCTGGGGTTCGTTACTCGTGTTCGGTTAGTATTAATCTTAGGATTAGTCCTGGAGTTAGCCGTCTCATCAGTTCTCAGACAAGTAGTTATCTTATAATTAGGACTCCCAGCAGGGGTCACTTTGGATTTCCTTACCCTAACTCTACCCATAAATCAAACCCCAATCTTATGACTAACTGTAAACCGAACTTCAAAACTTATCCCAACACATAACCAATCTAGTCCGTAACACCAGCTCCAGCCCCGCCAATAAGACCGTACATCAAAAGCTAGATGCAACCCTACCCTAAATTTTAATCCTTACTTCGTTGGAAACTATCGCCTTAAACACAACCCTGGCCTTACCCCAAAAGCCAACTCTTGACGTAAGCCTAACCCCTATCAACCATATAACCAAACATTCGAGATACCGCTTCAAGTCAACCACTGGCAGAAATACGTGTGCCATGAAAGCATGCTGGGGTGGACATTGGAATTTGTACCTTCCCCCTCTAATACTAACCAGAATACTAACCCTCACCCCCTGGAATTTAGCTCAAGACCACCCGTAGTACGGGGGTATCTATTTCCCTGTCATGCAACTTAATCGAGTAGGCTGAATAGCCTATCAAAATCAGGTGAGCTCCTCGACGTAAGGTGTTCACGGCTAAGTGAAGTCCAGCTTTACATGTGACTTAATTTCGAACCCAGCGAAGTCTGTTGGGAGTCGGAAACTGTCCTCGATCGCGTCGGCACATTCTGTTCTGTGGACACCACAAGCCCCACTGCAACACCATCCCCACGCACAGACATCGCGTCTAACAACTCTTCCAACACAATATGTTTGATGTATTTATTTCTTAGTAGCTGTACATACACTGTCCTCTTTTGGCCTTGTTATTTTGCACAAAATAGCCGTTATCAAAAGGGAACTTTTATCATGGCGCTTGAAATCGATTACTAAAGTTCTAAGTTGGAATCTCGAGTAAAGTCGCTGAAACATTTCGTAAGCATTCCATACTACCGCATCTATTTAAGTAGGCAGGTGGGCGATATTTTTTAACTGCGTCGCTGTCATAAGTAATTATTCGGCTCGTGTGCTTGGCACAAGCATAAGCTATTTGCGAAAAATCGTCTGATTTTTTTACTTTTCAGCTTGGGACGGGTGAAGCCTCGAAACCCACGCTACAACTGGCTGACAGTTGTAAAACACTATGTGCAAGCTTATTCCCTTGGGCTGTTTGATATCCCACATCACAGCAGAGTTTTAGATCATCCCCGTCAAATAAAAATAAGGCCAAACTGCGTTCCTAAATAGTTAAACGTAGCTAATCACAGCTCTGAGGCAGTTCCTTTTAAAATTCTCTGTAGGTATATTTTCAGGGCGATTGATTTGTTAGTCCTCAACAGACGGAGCAGAGGTCTCCGGGACTGCAGAACACATCGTCTGTAACTTGAATGTTGGAGTTAAAGACTGACTGGCGCAGATCCTGCATATCCTAATCGGCGTAGGTCAACCGTTGGATGTTTCCCTCACATTTCGTGTACTAACTGCCTTCTCAATTACGCGGGAAAAGCAGGAGATCCATTTTTTGGCAATAAATGGCCAGTTGGTGAGGAGGCCAAATAGCCTTTGGGCCTGGTCAACCAGTGAGTGGATGAGCAGGAAACAAGGCATCGCGAGAGGTCATCGAGGGGTGGGAAAACTAGCCTGATTGCTGGAACCCCTCGGCCACATCAACTGACCTCGAACGACCAGGCTAAAAGAAGATAAGTAACTCCATGAGTATCGAACACCATCAAGGCAAACATAGCCACTTACAGAGATATGCGACAGATCTGATGGACTAACTTTAACATGAGAAATACTTATCTACCTTCTTTCCGGATACTTCTGAACAATACGCATCTTTTCCGGTTGATCGACTGTTTCCCACACGCACATTAAAGGGGGTTTCTGGAATACATAACTTCTCAAAAACAGAAGTAATCATTCGTATAATCGGCCTCCCCTAACCTCGTTACTTTCGGCTTATGAATCCAACGTACAAGTTTTTCTTTAAATATACTACCTACTCCGGAATTTCGGACGCCACGAAAAATATGGACACAATTTTGAGATGGTCAGCAGCCCTGTTCAGGGCTGTTACCGCTTTCATTGAGTAGAAAATTAAGTGAGACGGGAAAAGAAACTCCTCTCCCAATAAAAAAGTGGGTTTGCGTTAAATTTTAGGAAGGCTAAATATTCCCGCGTCCTAACCCGAATCCTAGCGGGTTCCTAGGGGTTCCTATGCCCGCGTTCTGCATAAATTTTTTTCTCTCGACTCAATTAACCCCTAACTCATCCAGAGACTCTGCTGAGCCGCTGTTGAACGCAGGATGGCAGTTTTATGGGGCTGTCTGGTGAAGGGATAGTTTCCCTCTGCTCAAGGATTCAAAGACGAACGACGTAGCCGATGCCATCCTCCAGCACTTCATTTTAAGATTCCAGGATTGTGCCGAACAGCCGGTTGGGCCACATTTAATGACAGGTGATACCGCTTCGGCCAGCGATCTCCTCTTGAGTACGCCCAGTCAAGCCAGGATACATCCTAGTCTTCTAGTACTTATTCATCAGTCCCAAGAACCTATTTGTCTCACAGTCAGCCTTTGTCGAAGGCAGTTCCACTGTCTGTCACGCATGGGCACGTCGGGTGGCCCACAGGCAGGTTAATCCAAGATCGTATATGACTGTAGGCTTGTCAACGAGACAACCTCTAGCAGGAAGGAGTACCGGCAAAGGAAAGGGGTGGTTATTTCTGCCTCATTATGCTCCGTCAGTAAGCCACACCCCATTCCATGTTTTAAAAACTTTGAACTCAAACAGGGAACCTTTGGTAATTATTATTACACCTTCCTGAATCATCGCAGACCCCTATGCGACTCTGCCGGCGCGGGCTCTACAGCGAGGCCCAATTCACAACGCGACGAGCGTGTTCTGCAACCTGATCCGTGAACGATCCTTCGCATTGCCAATTTTGGCGGATACGTTCATCGCGTAGGTGACAACTCAAATCTGATTAGTAAGTTTTCACTAAAAACCACTTGAAATTGCACTCGTTCTCTAAGCTAACCGTATCGGAATTGACCATGAATAAGAACTCACTTATCACTCTAAATCTTTAGTGGTCGGCGTTAAGTCATTGTATAGAAGTGGAATGTTCTCTTTAACAGTGTACGGTCGTTCTCTACTGCTTGAAGATGCGGAGATATTCCACTCCAAATCCAGTTTTTTTACTTATACTAGTGCCCAAATGGGGACATCATTCGGACGATCGTTGAGGAATATGGACGGGAACTTCTGCCCGAGAGCCCATGTTCAGCAAACTGACATGATGCACGTATCATTGAAAGGAGTGTAACTAACTTGGAAGCAACAGTGATACAAAATAGCCTGTTAATTTTATGCATATGGCTTGTGATAAGCCTCTTACGGAAAAATCGGCGAGACACTTGTCAAAATTTAAGTAGCAGTAGTACATTCATGACTGAATAAATACCCTATCCCCAGCGACAGAGAATAGCAGGTGGCGAGGAACTGATGAACTTCGGTTCGGTGGAGCGCTTATGACCCAACTGGTAGACACGTCTGTGAACCATTTGCGCGTGTACGAGGGCATATTTGCGTTTCCGGTCTCAGCTGGTGGTCAGGGGTATGATGGCAGAATAATCCTGAAACAGTACTGAATCAATCTACCCGCATTTTCCGTCCTTCTTCCTCTCTACCTAAAAAATTCACCTGTATACGCCACTCATTCCTTCCTCGCGTAGTTGTGATGCGTAGAAAAAAAGGAGTTAACCAGTTCTCCTATCCAACGTCACAAACCGGTCAACCGAGGCCCACTTTGGCGAAAGCCCTGTCAAGCATCTTGACAGCGACAAAAAATCTTCCAAAACATGAAGGCTGCCGAAAAAAACAATGCGCGCAAGATTCCACCTGTTGAGGGGCAAGCAGGGGGTGGAGTCAGGTAAACGGTTAGGCGACCGCGTCGCTGATCGATCGGACAAATGCATCGCCTCGCCCGATCGGCTGCGCACCCGCCTACGTACATCTTATCGTAGCCGGACACAATAAATCACCCCAGGAGTCGGAAGAACGCGAAGCTGTAAACAAAGCTTTCAGTGTCGGCAGACTACTAAAACGAAGCCTTTTACCGCCTTCTCAGGAAAACAACTTTGATAAAAAAAAGCGCTTTCTTAACGCACTACCTCAGTAAAACCCATGGAGGTTCAACAAAGAAGGTCGGCGTACTCCAGTTCTCTGCAGTCAGTGACCGATCTCATAAAATGTTAGAGGGAATCCTAAAAATGCTTTTTTGCTAAGGATGGACCACTTAATTAGAATCTAGTATTGATTATCTTGTTGCATAATCCTACGATATCGATTACCTTACGACAAATGCCGTGATATTTCGGACACGCCGGGGTGTTGGCTTTTGAATGCACCTTTTTCGGCCGCCTGAAAAAAAAACAGCACTCGGCGGAAGACGACTACTTAAGCTGTGTGCGTTTCTTCGATCGATTTTCGATGCCCTTGACAGTCAAAAGATATTTTTGCAAGAAACATGTACAAACGTATTACTTCTTGCACTCACTTGGTAGCAAATCATGTCTTCTTCTAAGGTTTCTAATTATGAGATTTTTTGGGATTGTCCAACGTTCATTCGAATGGTATCGTATCTGTCTATTTATTAACACAGAGAAATGCATGTTTTTTCTTATGCTGGAGGCATACAGCTTGAAGACCGAAAACGCTAGACTAAAATGCGACGCTAAATCGAGTTCAAAATTATTGGGGAACGAAAAAACATTTTTAAAACCAATATATTCCCTGTCTATGGGCATAAAATTTAAAGAAAACATTATTTACTACCAAATGAATGCAGGGACTGATATTTTTTATGGAGGTTTTCCATAAAATCTGTCTGAATTTCCGATAGCATCGAAAATTGGTAGAGAAAACGCACGCTACTTAAGTAGTCATTTTTCGCCGAACGCGCTTCATGCGGACAGCTGAAAGTTCATTTAAAAACCAGCATCCTAGCGTGTCTGAAATATCACGGCCCCATGTTGCACGATAGTCAATCAAGTAGCCTCACTCAAAAATCCTTTCAAATTGAAACCGCATTCCAGAATTCCGGCTAACATTTCATGAGATCGTCGCTAGCGAGGCAGAAGTGCGTCGGAGTGACTTGTGCAACATATACAAGACCCTAATTTATCCGCACGCCCAGAAAAGTCAGGTATTGAGACAGAATGGCATGTCCGACAAAGAAAAGGGAAACTGGACTGACAATTTCTGGCTTATTATCCGTCATCAGCCAGCCATACCCAGCCCCGAGGCATCCAACATCTGAGGCTCGGTCCCGCGACCTGTTGGTTAGAGGTGCAACGCCTCTAACCAGTGAACCAGGGGCTCTTTGTCCTTTCGGTTACGATCTGGTACATACAATGGTAGAGGGGCGCTCAGCGATTGCGTTCCGACACTCGCTCGTCGCGTTAGGCCTTAGTTCCCCGCCAGCAGCCGCGTAGCGGCGCGCGTAATACAGGCAGCATGACATTAGTGACAAAGACGAGGGAGATTGCGATAGCCATTTCTGAGTTATTAGCCGTCGTCAGCTATTGTATATAACCATTCGCAACCGACAGGACAACGGACTCGTGGCTCAGTGATTAGAGGCGTAGGACTTCTAACTAACAGGTCGCGGAATCGAGCCCCAGGTGTTCCACACCTCGGGGCTGGGTATGACTGGCTGAAGACGGCTACTAAGCCAGGAATGACCGTCCCAGTCTCTCTTGTCTTTGTTGGTAGTGTTCCACCGCCTATATTACGCGCCGCTGTGCGGCTGCTGGTTGGGCTCGAGAAAGAAAGCCCGTAAGGTACAACGGAATGAGTGAGTTCCGTGATGCAATCGGTAGGCGACCCGCTACCATATTAAGGCAGAGTCGGTACTGTGGATGGTCGCGGTCGAAACACATGAGTTGGTCCCTAACCGCACCTTCAGTGAGACCTTCGTGGATGTTAAATGGCTGAGTGCCACAGATGTTGCATTACTGAGGACCCATTGCCGTTCGACACTAGTCAGCTGGCAGTCTTCGCAGTCACGACTGTAGCGCATCATGGTATTCGGAAAACCAGTTAGACAGGGTTTAGCAAAAAAAACTACCCACGGACTTGCTGTGAGAAACTATCGACCTCAGTCATCTTCCCCGCTCCGGCGACTGATGAGGGGACTGAAAACGAAATCTGGCGCGAAAGCCGAAGTCTAAGGTGGGTCACTCACAGATACAGTAGTAAGACCATATAATAGCCTCAGGACAGCCTAAAAATCTTGTGCAGAACGATGGGAGGTCGGATGTGGTTATGAAGCCCCAGCTGAAGTAAACAGACCCCAGACACCTGCAATACGGGACCGGTGGTAATAGGGGTTTTTACAGGTGGGCCGCGGAACGCACAGGAGACGAGATCAAGTAGTTGTATGCAAAAGAAAAGCTATTGGGAATGTGCGGTTGTACTTTGAATGGTTGAGAAATAGTTGCCCGAATCCCTAATCCTAACCCCCAACTATAACCCCTAGTCCTAAACGCTAACCCCTAAACCCAACCCTAACAGTATTGTGTCCATCAGGTGGGGCTGCCAAACCACATCTTATCGCTGACTTCAGAATCAGCAAGTGCATAGATCGTACCCCATAGCGAACACAGATGAGCACAACACGGCGCAGACCAAGGAATTGGCCGCTTAAGCTCCTCCTACTCTGGTTGTGAGAATAAAATGCTAGGATGAGATAGGGCTCAGACTCCTCACCAATCTCGGCATGCGTAGGGACAAGCACAAGTCAAAAACGGTTGACCTCATACGGAAGGTGTGGACGTCGGTGAGTCAGCAATCTGGCACGGAATGGCTTTTATGAACGGAAACCTTCCTACCTTTATAACAAATCTTGCGAAGTTGGTACACCTCTTGAAAAGCAAAAGTTATCATTTAACTCGACCTCATCTGAATAACGACCCTTAGATTTGAGCAAGGGGGTGTGACTCTGGCCTGAGATAACCCCTGACAGTTTAAAGTATTTGCAGTAAATGTGCCGAGGGCCAGATGGGGTTATGCAGCCGCATCTGAAGTAAACAAACCGCAGCCGCCCGCAATACGGGACCGGTGGTAATAGGGGTTTTTAAAGATGGAGCCGGGGCGCACAGGCAACGAGGTCAAGCAATTGTATGCAGAAGAAAAGCTATTGGGAATGCGCGGTTGTACTTTCATTGGTTGAGGAATAGTTGTCCTAAACCCAACCCCTAACCATGACTCCTAACACTAATCCCTAACCCAAGCCCCTAACCCACACCCCTTACCCTAACCCCTAACAGTATTATGTCCATCAGGTGCAGCTGCATATCCACATCTTATCGTGCTGAGAATCAAAAGCAGTCAAATCTTATTTCGTAGCCGCACCTGCAGTAGTCAAGCCCCAGCCGCCTGTCATACGGGACCGGTGGGGATAGGGGGTTTAACACTCGCCCCTAACCCATAACTCCTAACCCTGGTCCTTAGTCCTTAACCCCTAATTCCAACCACTAACCCCAACCCCTAATCCTAACTCCTAACAGGTGTGGCTAAGAAATAGGATCTTACCTCAAAAACTGCCTATTTGCCATAGTTCGACCACCTGACTCTGCACCAGCGGAGGGGGGGGGTCGATAATTCATCAAGGAATTCACGACTAACCTTCATTCCTCTGGGGCTAAGAGCGTTTACTAGTAACTGTTACACCACTCATAGGTGTACTATAGTCATCCTGTACTATGTATTCCATCAGAGGTAGCCAACCCCAACGATGGGTCCTCATTTTGAGACGACACCAGTTCCATTGAGTTATGGTGAATTGAAGTGCGTACGTCCTATCAGCTTTAAGCGGAATCTAACTTGGAGCGGACAGTAATGGTCATAAGCGTATCCTGACTACAGAAAGAGGTCGGTGCACTTAAAGCATCCATTGCCGCAGCCTACTTCCACTCAGATGGGATCCGAGCCGCCCCTTGTTATTTGAAGTTCTGGCATACCATGCGCGTTGTGGCACGCGTAGACGGGCCGTTTAGCTCTTTCAGCCACTGCTCCCGCTCCCATCTCTGGTCACAAGCGTATCCTGACTACAGAAAGAGGCGGGGGCGCCTAAAGAATCCTTTATCGCAGCCTATTTCCATTCAGATAGGGTCCGAGCCGCCGCTTGTTATTTGAAGTCCTGGTCCACCATGAGCGTTGTGGCACGCGTAGACGGATCGTTTAGCTCTCTCGGCGCCCGTCCCCGCCTCCGGTCTTCTCGATTCTCTCCTAACGCAAGACTCAGATATGTGGAGGAGGATAGAGTGCGGTAGACTCAGTGCAAGGCTACCATCACTATTAACTAATTCCCGCCCAAGTCACCATCCCTCCAGTAAGTCAGTCGGCTAGCAACTAACGACCACTAATTACACACCTTCAAGTGAAATTTAAAAAAGGGAACTTCAACAACGTCGTGTGCAGTGTCAGCATGATCGAAAAGAAAAATAACTTTAGTCAGATACCCAGTCAGCTGTACACAGATCGCCTGCGCAGAAGCCTTCGCAGTCCTCGCAATCTTTCACACTTGTCCAGTACTGTTTTGGGCAAAAAGTGGCTGGTTTTGTCCATCAGTGCCTCCTGAACTTCATTCAGGCTGACAATAGTAAAATCCGTCAAAAGCATCTCAGTAGCTCCAACAGCCGGAGGTTGAGAACTCGAAAACATCACAAATGCACTTGTAGGGTTTGGCCTGACGGTCTCACATGGACAGTGGTCGGCAAGTTTTAGGGTCGTATTCCACACGGCAATATTTCCACCAAAAGCAATCTCATAGGCCGTGGCCTCAATCGACTCCAACTTCTGCCGGCCAGGGCTGATGAGGAGAAGACTGCCCCTGTTCAAGCACAGAGATTCCTCGATGGTCTGAATCAATTCCTCACGAGATATGCCAGAACAACGGGGACAGACTGCCGCTGTCGCTGCTGCTGCTACTGCTGTCTCATTCTTGACAACTCTCCACAAATCCGGCCATCCCCAGTACCCTCTGCAGGTGTTTGGAGTGAAGGTACGGCTTGTTCTACGATGCGGTGCGAAGTAGTCCTGGACAGAGATCGTGGAAGGGACGGGAGATTCTACAAGCACCGTTTGCTGCAGGTCCAGGGTAAAGCATCGCAACAGCCTATCGCGCCCTCCCAATTCCGCTGACTCCGTTTCCGTGAAGGCTTGGAAGTAGACCAAGACGGTCTGATTGTCGGCATCCAGATCAACGCGAAGAGGAGCAGAAGGCTGTTGTTGTTGTTGTTGTTGTTGTTGTTGTTGTTGTTGTTGTTGTTGTTGTTGTTGTTGTTGTTGTTGCAGAAAACGGAGTGATGTTGACTCTGTCGAGTTGATTGCCCACCCAGTGGGGAGCTGCACGCTAAGGAGGATTATGCCCGTGGTCAGAGGTGAGGATTGCTTTACCGCCCTCTCTGAAAGTCTTACGCAGACGCTCACTCGGGCATGGGTACACTCGGGTTTGGTGTCTTCACCCTGGCTAAGCATCACTTCCAGGGAGAAGGGGGATTCATTCATCGGTTCCAGAGTATGATAAGATGTTGTTAAGCCAACTGAGACACAATAATCCTTGTCTGGTTGAGATGAGGATGCTTCCCAGACAACACTCTGGGCCAGGCCATTGACGCTGGGGCGGTCATTCAAATACTCTCCTGTGCAATGCTCGTTCAAATTATTTACCTGCGTAACCACTCTTGAAGTACATGCATGTGACGAGTCAAGCGGGCACAAAGTGACGCTGACAAGTGTCTCCACAGGGGATTCCTCTGAGCGTGACAGCCCCAGTGCCTGCACCAGGGCTTTCAAGGCCACGACGGTGGCTTGGGTGGTGTAGAAACCCCCACGTTCATTCTGTTGCTGCAAAAGCCATCTAATTACGGCTAAATTCTCGGCCGCAGTTTGATTGGCGGAGAGCGCGAGGAGGGCGAAGGCTGTTGTCTCAATCGCCGGGGCGGGATCTCTGAAATCAGCGGAGGCATCGTCCGCCCACCAACGGAGATGACCTCCGTCCGAGTTCTGCTCGTATGCGCGCCGGCGCAGCTCTGCAAGGAGACCTTGGACGCGGTCCTGTCGTGCTAGGGTCACACCGGTCGGTGAGCGAGAAAGTGCAAAGCTAAGGGGTGCCAGTACCGAAGTAGGCAATCGTGAGACGCCAAGGGAGTCAACAGTACTGAGAAGACAGGTCACAGCCGAACGGACACTGTTATCGTAGACGGAGGAGTTTGCTATCCTCTGGATGTTGGCGATGTCTGAGAGGGCAGAGAGCACGTGAGAGGTGAGAGCGAGATCAGCAGTTCTCTCCTGCTCATCTGGATCAGAGTTGACGCGCAATCGGTTGCGAGACGCGACGTCTCGCTCAATAAAACACCCATCAGGACGCTGCACTGTTAGGAGGAAGTCGAAAGCTGTCGACAGCCCCGGGAGGGGATCCAGACTAACCACATTCAGACCCCGAAGTTTCAAATCCTTCATGGTCCTTTCAGTCTCACTAAGAACTCCAGACACAAGAGCAGTGAGCCAGGTACTTCCCTGGTGAGTTGACTGCTGTCCAAGCGTCGAAAAGGAGCCATCCTTATGCTTGAAAGTCAATAGACTTGCATACCCAATGTTGACATGCTGGATGATTGATTTAAGAAGGCCTTTGACCTCCTTTTTAGCCAGATTCGCTGTTGAAGCGAGATATTCGAGGGCACGGACACCGGCAGAAACTGTTACCAGGCTCTGCTCTGCCGAACCCTCCGGCAGGGGTATGAGTTTGTTTAAATTGTCCGGCATTCTGCCGAGGATATTTCCGCACACAGACAGGTAATTGCGAGAAGAATACACTGGGTCGAAGGGTTGCAGCGTCTGCTTCAGCCTGGCAGGGGTCGGAAGACACAGCAAACCGCCAACCGTGCTAGCCACTTCCTGCCCGCCGGGTACCACGAGGATGCGTCGCCGAATTGTGTCTGTGGCCGAAATAACCCTCTCTGAACCAGTTTCCGCTTCTTCACTGCACATGGATGAGCCAGTCAGAGCAACGACTCGCACGGTAACGGTCAGATGACCCAGTCTTCGAGGTGTTAGAGCTATCGGCGCCAAGGTAGCCCTCGGGTCGCCCGTACAGAGGCATCTGAGCAGGCGTCGGCTTCCGAGAACCTGCCAGTCAGCGTCGTTCGCAACCAGAGAGACAGAGATCTCATAGCAGGCACGTCTGTCGGATGGCAGCAGACTAATGGTGAGTGATGGGTGAAGTACCTCCGATAGTCTCATCCTGGTGACTGGTGCAAATTCGAAGTGGAATGGCAGAGTGACGTGAATGGATTCCCTGTCCAGACTCTGTGGCATCCAGAGCCCGAGGTCAGGTGCGAAACAAGTGGTCGAGAGTTCCCAACTACTTACAACGTTGGGGGCTGTCAAATTGGCGCTGAAAACCTGCGAAGATACAGTGTCCGGCTGCAACTTGACGTAGTCAAAGAGCCAAGAAGAGGAGAACGCGAAGGAATCAGAGGAAAGGGTCCTAGTCGGCGGGGAAAGGAGTTCACTGTCCTGGAAGGCAGACGCAAACTGCTCGCTATCCTGGAGGGGCGTGAAGACAGGCCACATGACTGCACGTGGGGCAGGACTCCTGAAGGGTCCTATGCGAATGAAGTCGATACCAGCCGCCTCGAAGGCGGTCTTTGTGCTGAAAACTGGGAAGTCGCCCTGGTAGAAGAAGTCTTCCAGTTGACCAACGTAAGTGTGCGGGTTGATGAAAGACCCCAGTGGGGGACGATCAAGGTGTTTAAATGGGACACTAAGCATCCTTAGTATGCAAAAGTGGTCAGGTCCAGGAGTTTGGGAGTCGGTATTGTGACCAGTCGTCGGAACTCTCAAAGTGAGTTGCAATACGTCTCCAGGCAAAACAGTGTGCTGATTCAGAAGGCCAGTGGATACTGATTCGCGACTACCCTTGACCAGTGTTTGAGTGGAACAGGATTTAAAGCCTTCAATTTTAATAAAATCAGAGATGATCTCATAGACACCGGGAACTTTATCCTCATTTCCTTGATGGTAAACGTAGACAACTGCCCTCAGAGTCGACGCAAAACTGACGTCCATTTTAAAAACAGCTTCGTACTTGAAGACGGTCCGTCGAACCCCAGTGCCTGCCTCTGGCAGGGGTGCCGAGGAAGCTGCAGGTGGCGGATTCCCATTCGCGAAAGTGGAATTGAATGCACTGAGGGGCATAATTTCACCCATGATGTCGTACAAAACTTGCGGCCGGTCACACAGACGGCCAGTGAAGCCATCTCTACAAACACAGTCATTGCCATGCCTGCAGTCTCCATGAAGGCAGCCCTTTCGGGGTTCGCAGATTTCACATCTTTCGCCACGCCAACCGTCTCGGCAAGAGCACACACCGGGCGCCACACACAGTCCACCCGGCCCACAATCCTCATCGGGACAGTCCGGTGTCATACAATTGTCCCCCCTCCAGCCTGACAGACAGGTGATCTCCCCGATCTCGCCGGGCTTGAAGGCAGTATTGCAAGTGTAATGACCCAGCGGTCCGTCCTGGTCTCTGCAGGCTTGGCCATTGCTCAAGGAAGACCGAAGGAGCGCAGAAATCCGCTTTGGCGTCCCCTGAGACAGGTAGACCATGAAGATGTCCTCCTCAGCTAGCGGCGAGTTGGCCAGGAGGGAGACAGTCAACGTGCCTGGGCAGGGTTTGGTGGTGTCATAGGCTGTTTTCTCTACGGTCAGCGCCAGCGGGGATCTCGACTGCCAGTGCCGAACATGTTCGGATGTGGAGATTTCATTATCAATAACCCAAGCGGAGCAACCGGGACATAGTCGATCCCGCAACGTGGACGAGGATGTAGTTCTGGTGGTTGGGTAGTCCGTCCTCCCTGGATCCACTCTTGCCTTAACTCGAAGATCATTTCCACTGGACAGAGGTGGGATGACAAAGGAGGCAAAACCTTGCTCGTCCGGGGTCAGTATGATCTTAAAGATGTTAGCACCAGTTTCGCCCTCGCCCGGCTCCAGAGAGGGACCCCAATATCCAAAAGAGTTGATCTCAAAAACCATTACTGAAATGGAAGCAGTAGCATTCAGCGGATGAAGGTCATCCAAACCACTCAACCGAACGCTACCAAAGATAGGAAGACCAGTTCGGTAGGTAGGATCCACTTTAAGCTCCAGTTTCGGTGTCCTGTAGACTCGAATACCGATTTGAGTAAACTTGGTAACCACAGAAGCCGTGTCGACCGCAATGGCCTCTGTGACCTTGACGATTGCTCCGAGTTGCTGGTCCCAGTCGGTACGTGCCCGCGTCTCTTGCATCAGGGTTCGTAGAGAAGGCTTCACATGAACACAGCCTCCATTTTCTGGATTTGTTTCCAACAGTCCACTACTCTGAACACACCGACTTATCACAGACTGGGAATTCGGTGATACGGAGAGGCAGGTGCCATCCTGAAACTGGATGCCCAATTCCTGCTGGTGTTCCCACACAGATCTTGAACACAAACAGACTTGGATATCGTAGTGCCCTCGAAAGAAGCTGGTGCTGTTGGTGTAGGCGGCACAGACTCGCAGCTGAAGGAATTCCTCAGTAAGACTAACCTCCGCAGGTCCCGTCACCGATACAAGAAAATGTGGCATAACATACTGCCGAACGTCTATCTCTATTTCTTTCACTTCAGCGAACAGTCTAGCAACGATACGCCAACGACCCTCAGACGCATCGCTCGGAATCTGAAAAGACAAACTGAGTGCCATTGGTTGCAGGACAGATGTCCATTCTTTGAGGCGATTACGATGCGGATCTTCTACGTAAATGACGTCAAAGTACGGTGGCCCTTCACGACGTTTAACCTCCTCGTCCGGAATCTTAACCAGTTTAGGATAGGCGAAGTCTGTTCTGTCAACCCTGTAGAGCGGCCAGGCAGGTTTTGTGCTGTCTGGCTGAATGGTACGTGGATTGAAGGCCAGGAAACGGAAGCGGACGGTCTCCCCCGGCCGGTAGAGGGTCTTATCCGTCTCCCCCATGAGGATAGAAAAGTGTCTGATCATGTATGCGTAACAGAGGACGCTTTTACTCTTCTCATATCTGCAGTTGATCAGAGGCGTTCCGATCTCGAAGGTGCCGATGGCTTCCAAGCAGTAGTCATATGTGATGTTCAGGGTCACCGCAACACCTTCAGACACGACAAAGGGAGTGCGGTAAGCCAGTTCAGCGACATATAGTCCCTGTGATTTTCTTTGGTGCAGTTCTGTATAGGAGGTCACCATGGAGTCGTTGATGAGACCATGCACTGATGCTCCAATCAGTACCCGCAAAAGGGGATGTTTGGAATGAAGTTCAATTTGATTTGGCACATCAGGAAAGAGGGTTTTAGGAACGATGACCATGACGGAGTTGTCCGCGTCATAGTTTGGATCAACAAAAGGAAAATGCTCCGCATAGCTGACACAGAAAAATGAGATGAAGGAAAATAACGTCGCAAGTGCAGCCAGTGTGGTGGCAGAGGAGTCGGCCGCAGTGTCCACTAAAGCGTGCAAAAATGCGTGCCACGGCGCGTAGGCCTGTTACAGGGCCGAGCCCTAATTGGCCACTTAGATAGCGATCTGATTGGCGGATAATGTTTACGCCATCCCAAGCGCGATTGCTCGCTCGTGTGCGCGTTTGAAGTGCACTCAGAAAGGAAAACAGCTAAGCTGGCTACAAAGCGCACCCACACAGCTGCCTTTAATGGTTGCCGGTGTATTGCGTGGTCGGACGCACATAGTCGCATGAGCCATTTGTTCGGAGGTCATTTCACAAGTTCTGCAACACCTATGCAGGTAAATGGTACAAACGAGCTTGACAGTACACAAAATAGAAGCCCTGTGTAGTACAGCATGTAACTGTGCCAAGGATTTACACAAGCTGCCGAAAACTTCGAAGCCAACAACGATGGAGCGCGGTTTTGGGTGGGTGGGGGTGGGAGCTAAAGATGACTGAAGAACAGGATCGCAAGTCCAGTCCAGTGCCAAGAGTACCTTAGAAAGTAACCGGTCCATAGTGTTTATCTGAGCAACAATGTCAGTGCCTAACTGCAGTTCAGACAACCGTCACCAAACCGAGACAACAACCTGGTCAAGCTGATGGGAAAGCGGCTGGAAGAAGGCCCTGAGGCTCATTTTGGGTCGGAGTTTTTTCCCTTCTGGTCTATTTTTATAAGTCGTGAAAGTCAGTTCGATCAAGTGCCTATGACCCTTTGATGGACCATCTGCGCCGTGAATGAGCCCATGTACCAACTAGGGATATATGTGGATAAGGTGATACCTCGCCATGTGGCTATCCGCGAGGGTTCTAGGTTGAGCTCCAAGGCACAACAGAACAAGCCCGTTCCGCAACCTGATCGGTGAGCGCTAATCCGTCATGCTTGATATTACCGATCACAACTGGCTTAATGGTAGAGTGTTTAACTCCATTAACAAAGATCCCGGGTTCGAATCGCAAGCGATTCACACTTGGGGTTGGGCATAGCTGACTGATGACGACTAATAAGCCAGAAATGGCCATTCACGTCCCTCTTGACTCTGCAGGCACCATGTAATATATCAATATATATGGCAAACGTATTATACCGTACTCCAAACACAGGTATTGACTAAACGCCCAGACACGTGTTTCGCCGATATTCCACCGCTAGGTGACACAGATGTGAGGAGTTCGACTCCTCAATGGGTCCCCTAGCGTCCCCTATATATATGTGCCCCAAACTCGCCACGTGGTAGATGCGCTGAACCAACACGGGGGCCATATCGGATTCTGGCGGAAGTTATCGGACTGCGTCCCACAACAAATGCCAACATTTCAGGGTGCGGTGGCACCCCCGGATGCCGGCAGACGTCGCGCACACTGGGACCCCTGCCACCCCACACTGCTGTTGTTAGTTAAAAAAAACTGGTCATTTGCTGTGTGGATCAGGGGGTGTGGACTGGAGCGTCAATGTGCGGGCTCGACCCTACCATCCACCTGCGCCCTCTCCCACCGCTGGTCTTCTTGACTATGTCTTGACACCAGGCTCAGGTAGGGGGGGGGGGAGGGGAAGCGACAGTGCGGTAGATGCTGCGCAAGTCTACTATCACTAAAAGCTAATTCGCACACAAGCCACCGTCCGTGTTTCATCTTGCTGCATAGAACACGGTGGACATCGTTGACAATGACGGTCGAACTGTCGTACGTATGTATGTATGTTCCTGATCACGTGTATGTTGTGGACCAGGGGACGTTGTGGTACGCCTAGGTGCGAGTCTGTTCGTGCCAGCCATCTGCGTCCTCCCTCTCCTCAGGTCTTCTTGACTCTGTCTTGACACCGGGTCCAGGTGGGGGAGTGGGGAAGAGGGAGTGTAGTAGCTGCTGCGCAAGTCTACCACCACTATAAGCGAATTCACGCGTAAGTAACCGTGCCTACCGCACCTTGCTGTGTAACACATGGTGGACATCGTCAGACTCGACGGTCGAATATCGTGTACAGTGCGTGACCTATCTCATGAAATGCTGGCTGAAATTCTGAAACGCGTTTTCGATTAGGAAGGATTACTTGGTCGCGGTTGTGATACTAATTATCTTAAGGCATGCTCTTATAACATTTTAGACTCGGCAGGATGTCGGCTTTAAAATGCACTTCTTTTCAATCTCCTGTAGAAAGCTTGCTCGGTAAAAAATGACTACTTAAGTAGCATGCATTTTTCCCATTCATTTTCGATGGTCTTGGAAATTCAAATATATTTTATAGAAACCACAAACAAAAATATGCTTTCTTCTAGTCAATCAATAGAGAATCACGTCTTCTTTATATTTTATACTTAAGGAAGGAGTATAATTAGGTTTTAAAAAAGTTTCTAATTATGAGACTTTCTAAGACCGCGATATGCCCTTTCGTATAGCATCGTACCTGTCCGTTCACCACAGCTCCTCATGAAATGTACAACATGGTCCGCATCCATTGCAAAATTTTATGGATCCTGTATAATATCTCTTTAATGACATAGAAAAATATGGGATTTTCTTTACGCGGAACGCATGCACCTTGTAGAGTGTAATCACTAAGTGCTAATGCAGCTAATGATCAGGTTCCACATTTTTCGGCAATTGGAAAACTTTTCAAAACCTAATTATACTCCTTACGTATAAAATATAAAGAAGACGTGACTCTCTATTGATTGACTAAAAGAAAGCATATTTTTGTTTGCGGTTTCTATGAAATATATTTGAATTTGCAAGACTATCGAAAATCAATGGGGAAAATGCATGCTACTTAAGTAGTCATTTTTTACCGAGCAAGTTTTCTACAGGAGATTGAAAAGAAGTGCATTTTAAAGCCGACATCCTGCCGAGTCCAAAATGTTATAAGAGTATGCCTTAAGATAGTTATTATCACAACCGCGACCAAGTAATCCTTCCTAATCGAAAGCGCATTTCAGAATTTCAGCCAGCATTTCATGAGATAGGTCACGCATGTATGCATGTACGGTGTGGGTGCAGGAGTGTCCAGCGGTGGGTTCACGTGACGGACGTAGTAGGTCTGTAAAGGGCAGGTATTTTTAATTTTGTTTTAATTTTTTCGCTAACGTCTCCCCGAGTGACATTCCGCTTCCTTTGAAGCAAAGGTGACTAAACACCAATCGGACGCGCCGGCTGAAGAACTACGCGTACCGGTATCCCGACCGAAAGAAGAATAAACCGGAGGAAGGCTTTCCCGCAACCTCTGGTTTCCCTCTCTGTTTTCCTTCCCCTCACCCTTTGACGAAATAACCCGTGATCCGTACCCTCCCCAGATCCCTATTTAATAAACGTTCCGTTGTTGACGATTCGGTTCTGATATTATCCGTTGATGTCTGCGTGTTTGAGTGTGCACGATCTCCATGCAAGGAAGCTCAGAAACGAATATGTCTACAGTCGCCCTCATTGACGACTAGCGCCAATCACCCCCTAAGGACGCAAATCCAGACGAAGCTAAACCGACAGGTAACCCGAATATTACAGGTCGTTCAGTTGCTTGCAGGTGTAGACTACTTCTAGAGTCCATTTGCTGCCATCCAACTCTCACATGTGGCTCCCCGAAGTAAGGCTCTGTCTAGCGACTACACCCCCGTAAACACCTCAACCGGCGGACCAAACCAGGTGAGGATATCTGTGTGTGCATCTCCGCGCATGGTAAGCTCGACTTCGTTGGCCGGATGAATCTTCGCATCGACATCGTCGAGGCGAGGTTCCGTCTGGTACACCGCAGGAGGCCACAAGATAAGTGAGTCTCCAGGTAAGCGAATGCTGCTCTTCTGCCTTTGCGTCGCTTGTTCTTGTTCTTGCTTTCTCGTCCGTCCTTGTTAAAAACTGACTGTCGCTCTATTGGATCTCCTCTGTTGCCTTTGCTCCTCGCTGTCCTGCTTGCTTGCTTGCTTGTAAGCTAAATGCCGTTCTGTCGATTGTGTCTGCCCACCGTTTGTACTTCAGCAGCCAATCAGGTTAGAGAGGGAAGGAAAAGCTCCGCATCCCGCCTCTCTACCTTTCCGCCCCCCCCCCTTCAAGCCTACGGCGATGTCGTAGGCTGTCCCAGGCTAACTCGATCCGTTCTCCCACTTAACAAAGACGTGACCCCTAGTGAAGTTCGGCAGCCGTCCGGGACAACCGAGCAGCCCTATTTAGGGAGTGGATTGCTCGCCCCCACAAGGGGAAGGGGTTAGAAAGGGTGCCCTTAACACATGCTTGGGGTCCACGTCGTCTGGAGGCTGACCGCGGTCGCAGACGTAAAGCACACGGTCAAAACACTCCAAATCGGAACAATACCCTCTCTTCTCCCTCAACCTCCCCGCCACCCCACTCGCCAGACTGGTAAGTTCAGTCCGCTCACTCTGGGAGCCTGGAATGTTCGTTCCCTTCTAGACAACCTGAGGAGCAACCGACCGGAACGGAGAACATTGCTAGTGGCCCGGGAACTGGCGCGCTACAAGGTGGATATCGCCGCACTCAGCGAGACTCGATTCTCCAAACAAGGTCAGCTAGAGGAGGCGGACGCCGGCTACACCTTCTTCTAGATCGGTCACCCCGAAGCAGAGCGACGGGACGCGGGCGTTGCCTTTGCCATCCGGAACGACATCGTGGGACGACTGCTCTGTCTGCCGCAGGGCATCAACGATCGTCTGATGAGCCTCCGCCAGTTTCTCCGGGGAGGCAAATTCGCCACCATCATCAGCGCCTACGCTCCCCCAATGACTAGCCCCCGTCGAGGCGAGGAACAAATTCTACGAGGACCTGTACGCCTTCCTGGAGACTGTGTCGAAGGCGCATAAGTTGATTGTCCTTGGTAACTTCAACGTCCGCGTCGGCACAGACCATGCTGTCTGGCGAGGAGTGCTAGGCCCCTGTGGTCTCAACGGTTCCAATGACAATGGTCTGCTACTTCTATGAGCGTGTGCAGAACACCGACTAATCCTGACGAACACCTTCTTCTGCCTCCTGATGCGATAGGAGGCCACGTGGATGCACCCTCGGTCGCATCAGTGACACCTGCTGGAATATGTCCTCGTCCGGAGGCGAGACCAGTGGGACGTGCTGATGAAGAAGGCGGTCGCGGGTGCTGATGGGTGGACCGACCATCGCCTCGTCATCTCGAAGATGCGGATTCGTCCACAGCCTCACAGAAGACTCCAAGGTAAGCGACCCCCGGGTGAGATATTGCTCTGTTGCCTTTATTTACACCCCATCTCCATTTCAGCAACGAGCTAGCTCAACGACTAGATAAAATTCCAGTCACTGTTGCCGTCGCCGCCGCTGACGAGAACGCCTCCGTAGAGAACCGATGCTGTCAACAGCAGGACACAGTCCAGTCGACGGCGCTGACCGTGCTCGGTCGCGCACGCCGCCAACACCAGGACTGTCTCGATAGCAATGACGTCGCCATCTGCGATCTGCTCGCCGAGAAGAACCGCCTGCACAAGGCCTCTGTCAACCGCCCCACCGACGGCAGCAAAGGTTGCCAACTGACGGGATAACCTGGACCTCGCAGTCGGCCCAGTGTCGTGTATTTGTGTCGAGCGGCTGACTGGTGGTCTAAGAGTCAGGCTGCAATGGCTCCTTCTTAATTTGGCCTTTATGGTATTCCCACACCCTCGGATCCGAACAAGGTGTCGCGACACGACCATATGCGGCTCCGGCCACGCCAGCCCTCTTTTTTGTTGTTCGTTTAAGAAAATCTGGTTATTCGCCGCGTGGACCAAGGGATATGGGGCGGAACGCCAAGGTGCGGGCTCGGCCGCGCCATCCTCCTGCGCCCTCCCCGCCTCGGGTCTTCTTGACTCTGTGTTAACACCGGGTCCAGGTAGGGAAGGAAGAGAGTGCGGTAGATGCTGTGCAAGTCTACTATCACTATAAACTAATTCTCGCGAAAGTCACCCTGTCTGCTTCACCATGCTGTGGAGCACGCGGTGGACATCGTCGGCAACTGTCAAACTGTCGTGTGTACGAGGTCTAAATGTTTGCCTAAGAGGGAGAAGCTATTCCTGGACCAATCGGATTTCATGTCAACCGTAGGACGAGGGCATTCAAACACTCTTCCAGCCAGATGGCATGCATACCTGCCACTGGCTTGCTGAGCGATGTGAGAACAAATCGGTGACGTGGCTGGAAGTCACCGCCGACCGAAGTGTATGGACGCTTACTGAAATGTGTACTTTAGTTTAATCTTGACAACGGGCCCGAGTCAGAATTCGAAACTCTAGAGAAATGTAGTTTTGGACCAGATAAACGCAGCCCCTTGATCTGTTTAAGAGGAGGCACTTATCGAGGTCAAAGACTACACCTCTAGCACACAAGGAAATAACTATTTAACTTCCCGGTGCACCAGGTAGAATAACCAATGGCAAAATTTTGCGATGGTTTGCTTGGGCGTTCAGTGAGAGCAAACCACCAAAGGGCCGTGAGAAGGCGCTCTCAAGTCATCGTATGAAAATTTGCACAGTGTCCTTCATCTCTCTGGATTGAACGACTTCCTGGATGACTGAACCGCCGAAGTGATGCATGGTTTTTATTGTGGTAGAGGGGACGCTCGCCGATCGTTTTCTACGGAACTCGCTCGTGCCGTTGTGCCTTACGGGCTATTTCTGGAGCCCAACCAGCAGCCGCACAGCGGTGCATGATATAGGCAGAGTGCTATTACCGACAAAGACAAGGGAGACTGGAATGGCTATTTCTGGCATATTAGCCGTCGCCAGCCAATCATACCCAAACCCGAAGTGTGGAACACCTGGGGCTCGATCCCGCGACGTGTTAGTTAGAAGTCTACTGCCTCTAACCACTGAGCCGCGAGCTCGTTGTGTTGTCGGTTGCGATCGGGAATATATGCTGGTAAAGGTTTTTATTTTGTTTCAACCGTCGTATGTTGTACTGACTGATGATATACAATATGACATTCGCAGACATTGTGGCGGACAGCACACTAGGCGCAATGCTACCATCAATCGCACAACGAACATTCGTAATACGCGTGTGGTGAGTTGCAAGGAAAGTTGTCCAACTTTATAACCTTAGAGCTTTTTTTCCGAACGCCACTACTATTAATGCTGTCAAGGGCAAACAGAAGTCGAAGAGGAGCAAACCCACTTCCAACCAAGATAACCCTTGCTTGCCCCTCCAGACGTTTTAAGCCAAACATCCAGAAAACGAGGCGGCATATCACTCCCCTCTTTCAACAAGTTGACAACATAATTGGCCAAAACGACGAGCTCGCAAATGTAATCAATAACGAGGCGGGGATATGTATATAGATGATTAAAAAAACAGATACGTAAAAAACCATATCAATTACAAAATGCACATATATACATATATATAAGCCATGTTGGCTACTCCGGCGGCGCGGTAGGCGGTCCACTAACGTAAAAGTACCAAGGACGTTCAAAGACTCAAACTGGAGAGGAAGAAGAAGACGGCGTAGGAGACGCCAGCAACAAGGAGGGAGCCAAGGAAGACCCACCAGCGCAGAGCGCAGACCACGGTGAAACCGAGGAGAAGTTCGTTGCAGGGCACGAACAACAGCTCGCCTTCGAGGGGCGCAGAGAAGGAGGTGTCAGCGGCCGGTACCGGCATCGACCTTGGGTCCGGCATGTAGACAGCCCAGGGCAGGGCGACAGGAGGGCAGGGCAGATCGTGGGTGGCGAGTAGGTCACCGGTCTCACGATCAATTAGGCTCAACGAATCCCAACCCACGGCCAACAGGGTGGGCAAAAGAGACCCAATGGCAGTTGACTTGAACAAAATAGAATAGGAAAAAAATATAATCAAACAGGAGGGATAGCTGCGATACAAAAACCGCTTTAGTTCTGGCGCGCCCACAGGTGGCAGATAGTGGGAAGGCCGGAAACGATAGGTTGTGCAACCCAACTTCGTAAGCAGTAAGCCAAAGCTCGTGCAATACGGAAATGGTAGTAATAGATGTTTTACGAGTAAGGTATCACCGCGTGGGGGGGGGGGGGCGAAATCCATACAATAACACTTAGAAAATAGATATTTTTCCTCTGAAATTCTTCTACGCCCATATATAGAAACGTGAGCAAGCGCTTTAATTGGGAAATAAACAAAAGGTAATTGCATAATCCACCGCCCGCACATTTTCGACAGCCCAGGGACCAATGAAACGAACAACCAATAGGAGAGAAAAACAGTAACTGAAAATTTACTGCAAGGTGGTGTGATGCACATGAATACTAGAGAAGCTATGAAAATACACCCTAATGAACAAGGAAAAAACCTGTTTGTATCTTCATAACAAGTCAACTGGCTACTGTAAAAAGATTCAAGGAAAAAGAATATTTATGTATAAAGGTTATGTACGATAATGAAATGCATTTATAAATAAGCAAAAAGCCTGTCACAATAAACAAAAGATAACCGAATAATCCGCCGCCTGCAAACTTGCGACAGCCCAGAGACCAATGAAACGAACAACCAATAGGAGAGGACAGTAGGTGCCAAATATAGTAACTGTGAAATTTTACTGCAAGGTGGCGTGATACACATGAATATTAGAGAAGCTATGGAGATACACCCTAATGAACCAGGAGAAAACCAAATAACGTAAGCATGGATGTCTGTTTGTATCTTCATAACAAGTTAACTGGCTGCTGTGAAATAAACATTTGACGTTAACAAATACTTATGTATGAGGGTTATGTACGATAATGAAATGCATTCATGAACAGAATAGGTAATAATGGTTATTTATTTCCTTTTAAAATACAGGACATCAGCTCCAGGTCACAGAAAAGTCAGACAACCGAAGCTTGATTTTCTGACCAACGCGGAGGAAATAGCCGAAGCTATAAACTCCGAGAAGATGGTAGACTACTGCCAGACAAGGACACTGCTATCTAAATGCCAAGTGTTAAGCTGCACACCGACAGATATGTATTCCGGTGCGGCCAATGTCGAGGGAGGAAAGCTCTAGGGGCTCCGGTGTCGAGTCAAATAATATGGGCCAACGTAGACGGGGTCCAATATCGTCTACGGTTTGGCCTAGACAACGTGGGTTTGAAGCAGGCGTTGGAAATATCCCTGTCGTATACTGCGGAAGCATATCCGGTGCAACAACTTGCCGGACAAGGAACCTGAAGGACTCCCTCCTGACGGCAATTTAACAACCATTTGTAAGTAGATTCTTGCACATAAACCCAACTAAATCTAACGGTCTTATTATTCGTTATGAGAGGGGCTACGCACAAATACTCTTGAAGAAGTACCTAAGTCATTGCGTATACCTCCGTGGAAATCTAACGTTTAAACGTATAAGTGCTTCTGGGTTGAAACCTTGGCGTAACATCCGGGGTTATTTTCAGTGATCTTCCAGCAAAGCACGCAGTTGTACGGCGTCGACTCACCGAAAACAGAGTTTGCATTTTGGTGTAGCCCCTCCAGAACCCATCTGCGTTCAAGGGGATGATGTCGAGCGCGCTCAAGGAGGGCCGAAAGAGGTTGAAGTAGAGTTCAGATGTGCTGTCATTCAGGTGTGACCGATCCACTGCCTTTTTGAGGCCGAAGCTCCGGGACAGTTGAAGCCAGGACACCTGTGAATTCACCTGTGAAAGAACCAACAGGAGACAAAGTCACTCGATTTGAGGAGACACGATGCGAAATACTAACCAGAGAGGGTCGACTATGCCTAGCAGAAATGGATTCTGCGTGGTCCAAAGTATAAAGTCACATGCAAGACATTTTTAAAACACAACACACCTATGAGATTGATCGACGTATGTCTCTTATGTTTCGGTAAGACAAAAGAATAGGAAAACCCACTCCTTGTAATGCCGATGTGCTTACATTAAGTTCCAGAAAAGGTACGTTTTTCCCATTCCCTAACCCTAACATTAATCCAAACCTTAACTTTGACCCTAAACTTCATCTAAGTCTCCCTGGAATTTGGCGTATGATCACCTGTGTTATGGGGAGAAGGGGTTCATATTCCCGAGCCCCACTTACTCTTGAATGTGTCATTAATGTGCTGGGTTTTGTGGCGGTATAATCTTACTGTAGCATTTCAACTCAGAGCGAACACCGATAAAAGCAGTCGAGGCAGTGGCTATGCGGCTATCCAATCCAGCGGTATGTTATCAGAAGGCGTTGACGCAGGCCCTCTGTCTTCCATGGCTAACCCCGACCCAAGATTGTTATTACACGCCGTCCTAACCCCCTGGTGACAGTGATCTGCACTCCACGTGCCCGACTTACAAATATCACTCACAGCCCACGTCAAGCCCCCCCCCTGCTCCAAAATGATTAAAACACGCCGACCTCGTCATGCGGGTGGCGTGGTAACGATGAGTGTTGATAGCCCCTGAATCACTTATACGCCCAGTAAACTTTTCATATTTTCCGTTCCTATGCAACTGTACTGGCCTGATGATGAGATGCCGAAAACACGCGTTTGCCAAGTTGATTTTCTAGGTGCAGCATGGAGATATTCACACGGCAAAGATAAAAGGGACTGAAATGGCTACTGTCGGTGTATTAGCCGTCGTCAGACAGCCATAAATTCTGGCCGGTCAATAGCACCTCAAACAGCATCACATTCAAGATCTTTCCTCTAGAACTCTTCTCACTATATTCGGCACGTTCGTCAGACCGCATTTGGAATACGGAATGTCATCATGGATGCCCTGGATGAAGAAAGACAGTGATGCCATAGAGCAGGTGCAACGACGGGCCACAAAACTGGTGGACGGTCTCAGGACTCTGTCATACCCAGAAAGACTGATCCAGCTAGACTTGTTCCCCTATCTTATAGACGAATGGGGTGTGACCTGTTATGGACATTCCGCATTATCCACGCGCATGAATGTTCGCTCAAAACTGAAGACTTCTTTGAATTCACGACCATGAGTCACCTGCGCGGTCATCCGTACAAAGTCAAGCGGGAGCGTACACGCCTAGACCATCGGAAGTTTTCCTTCAGCCAGCGTGTTGTTCGACCGTGGAACTCACTCCCAAGTGAAATGGTGATATCTGATACAATGACTGCATTCAAAGGGCAGCTGGATCGTCTGATCTTTGATAAACGACGACTCACTACAGGACTATCTGCGGCCAGCTATGAATTTCATTTCTTGATTTCATCCCTGTTTAACACATCCCTGACTTTTAATGGAATTTACCCTCTCAAACTATGCAAATGACTGTACTTTATGCTGATTGTATATAACTGCACTTAAGATTTTATATGTACATTAAAAAGACCGCCAGCCGCACCCTTCGCTGTCCCGCACTGTAAAACCTTTTCCGTGAACAAATATGTTACTGACAAAATGTTAGTAAGATGTGCATGTAACGTTTATATTGCATGCACCGTTTTCAATAGGGTCATCAAGGGCATTGCCTATTATCCTAAAATACACTATTATTACTAACAGTACTCCATCAAAGCACAGCGAAGAATATAAACTACCTTATGACTTATCAAAAAAAAACTCTTCAAAAAGGCTAATTAAATTTCTGGCAGTGCAGATTTTCCTTCATCTAGCTAGACTGATTTCCATGAGATCCTGAAGTACTCATCTTTCAAATTTGGCACGTGGACTAGTGAATGGGAGCGAATTAGGCTCCTGACTATGACGGCCAAGCGTTATGAGGAAAGTTATAAAAGCAGACAATAATGACAATATGCCACTCAAGTCGACAAGCCAACCTAAGCTTGACGCAGTCCTAAAACGAATTCCTCAGATTTGAACATCTGAAGAAAATTGCAACACAGCTACCACCATGTAGGGAGCTCCTGCTGCAATGTGGGATTAGTGCACTTCCGTGCTAGAATGCAGTTTTTACGATCATCTACTGTCTATTTGGAATTTAGCCAAGATGGTTGGACACGAGGATTAAGTATTCCCCTACTACAGAGTACCCTACCCTCCTAACCCGAATACTAACCCCGCTGGGATTTAGGTCAAAGTCACCTGGAATGTGGGGGAGGGGAGTATTTATAACCGTGTCATACTGCCAAGACAATGCGGTCAACTGACATCGTTGTGTCGAGCGACGCAGGCGAAGTTACTGATGAGGTGGGTCGTCGGCACAAGGACATCCAAGACCATCACAGGGCGTCTTATCTTGCCCTTCCAGCGCCTTGAGGGTGATGTTCGCCAAAACTGCCCTGATTGGATGCTCTGGTGGGCACCTTGGAGGTCTCACAGGTGGTCAATCAGTAGCCGATAGTGCCAGCAAGAGTGGTCAC
>CACRXP010000904.1:55636-97350 GCA_902702965.1 Spirometra erinaceieuropaei | reverse complement strand
GGCCAGAGGCTTACATACTGTTGGCTGCCATAGAGAGTGCTTGAACCAGCATGACAGCAGCGTTCAGTAATCTGGCCTGATCGCTGAAGGGTTTCGGGCTTTTCAATGACCAGCTAATTGCGACAAATCAGTCAGACGATCATTACAGGCTCTCCTATATTTGAAGAGGAACATCTCAGCCGCATAGAGAATGCAGTCCCAGATAAAAATGGGATATGCGAGGCGACAGGTTATCAGGTAATCAAAGCTTTAGTGGCTCTCTAGTGCACTGTAAAAGCGACTTGGGCATCGGGATTTCTAACGCCGTGGATGTGACGGTGTTGAGAGAGAACATGTACAAGCACAAAGCATGTGTCAAAGCCTCCAAGTCAGTGCGCTTGAAATCGGGAGTGACTCTCAGCGGATGAAGTAGCCCGTGGAGAATCGGGGGAGAGAAGGGAGGAATTACTCGATGGAAACAAGACGCGTCATGGCTTAAGCTGGTAATCCACTAAGTCGCTAACTAGCCGACCCCAAGGTTATCAGTCTTGCACAGACCGCGAATGCCTGCTAGGCAAGTTTTCGTCCGTCCGTCTGCAGTGGTCACGGTCGTCTGAGAGATGTTGCAGTATCGCCGTCCATTGACACACAGGATTGTCTGCGGTTAGAAAAACAGGCGAAACCCCGTCCATCCGGGGAATGTAACTTTGACCAAGGACGAAGAAGCAATGAAAACTAAGTGGTTTACGGATGACAACAGGACAAAGGCTAACGAAGGGACAATAGAAAGTGAGATCTGAAGATGTCGGACCACTTACTCGCCACTCTTCTTTTCCGGTAACATCAACCGATGTAACAGAGCCGTCTGATGTTAGGAAGTAGACCGATTGATGCTCCATTGACGACGTGCCGACACTGTGGATTGAAAAGCAGATCATGGAGGCAATATCGGCAAGGAGATTTACTGGTCTTGGGGAAATTGAAAAGCAGGACACAGGACAGAAGACTTGAAAAGTCGAATACGCAACTGCGATACGAAATACATCCTTTGTCGCCTTTAAACGGGCCAGGCCAGATTGGTGCACCACCCAACACTGGCCTGGAACGAGCAAAGATTCTTCTCGTGATATCAATAGTTCGACCTTCGCCAGCGACGTCTACTGCGTGTCCCACAGAGTGGGCGCAGCGCCGGCGACTTGCGTGCGGATTCGTTTATAGCGAGACAGACTTCCGAAGCGCCTACCGCACTCGTCCCCCCTCCCCCAAGTCACCTTGCTCCGATAGCGGGACAGTGTCAAGACGACAGGAGGTGGACCCGGGTGCAGTGGATGACAGGGCTTAACAGCCCTTCTTCGCGTGCCACACACAAGACGGCAGTTCGACCGTCGAGTCCGACGATGTCCACCCTGTGCTACACAGCTAGGTGCAGCAGGCACGGTGACTTGCGCGTGAATTAGTTTATATTCCTCCGACCGCCCTACTACATACAAACACGCAGTGAGAACCAAATTACCCCGTTAGTTGGAAACCTTCCAGACCACAATTCTTAGCGTGTTGTGATAGATCCAAGCACGGCAAATTTATTACAGTGAGGAATGCGCTGATTCGTCGCGAGAATAGATTCCCCGCTTTAGATCACTGTAATGACTGACGCCGTGTGAAGATCTACATCGAAGGCATGCCAACACACCCCTAAAAGCGGTAATGGAGCTTGTGCGGAATTAGCGCAGCCTGTTCACTGGTGAAAACTAAATGGCGGTCGTTTTCTATTAAACACAGAACTTTAACAAGGAGTCTTGTAGGGGCTACTCTCTTCTTCGTCTATTAGACCAGATGATACGTAGGAGTCAGGCATCATGAATTACCGTCAAATAGATGGCCACTTCAACTGTTATACCAGAGATTGATCTCCATCACGCATCCATCGCCGTGCTTACTCTCTTCCCTCTGATGGCTTATATTCAAGCACGTTGGGTCGCAAACGGAAAACGTTGGGAACCACAGCGCTGGTTGCCCAGCCAGTCCACTGATGGCGGCTAGGAGAACGGCTTTCAGCGAGGAATAGACTCTTACGCCAAGTGAATGAGCAATCATGAATCTGCAGCGGCAGCGCTACCAGGGCGCGAAGATCCGAGGTGTGGCACACATACTCTTCAATAAAACACCACAAAATCCGATATGGCGCCATGACTGGAGGGAGTCATGGCCAACTTTCGGCCCTTCGAATAGTAGCCGCTACATTCCTGGATGACGTGAACTACCAAGCCTTATTGCTACCGTATTGCCGGTCTCGATTTTTTCGTTCTTGTTTTGATTCGATCCACTGGAGTGTATTTGCATGGAAATTTGAAAAGAGGGCGTTGCTATGTACAAGTACATGGGGATCACACTTTTAATGCCTGAGGATGCCATACGGAGTGCTAGCGGGCACAACTTTTGATGGCACATTGACAGACTTGGAAGTTCTTCGGTGTACCTAGGAATTCGACTTACGTCGGTAGTAATTGTAGCGGTGGTGGTAGTATTATTATTGGTTGCATTAGTAGTAGTGGTGGTGGTGGTAGTAGTAGTAGTAGTAGAAGTAGTAGTAGTATTAGTAGTAGTGGTAGTAGTAGTAGTAGTAGTAGTAGCAGCAGCAGTAGTAGTAATAGTAGTAGTAGTAGTAGTAGAAGTAGTAGTAGTAGTAGTAGTAGTAGTAGTAGTAGTAGTAGTAGTAGTAGTAGTAGTAGTAGTAGTAGTAGTAGTAGTAGTAGTAGTAGTAGTAGTAGTAGTAGTAGTAGTAGTGGTAGTAATAGCAGTATTAGTAATTGTTGTTGTTGCATGCAATCATCAGGCGGCAGAGTTAACTGGCAAGCATTGCAGGGAAATCAAACAGAGCTCTTGCTTACGAGGGTAGTGCTAGGGGTGGAACAGACAAGGCTTCGTCTTCCAGCCACGCGCTTCGACCAAAACGAGGATGGTCAAAAATGCCGTGGGTTCTGCAAAGTCCTCGCAAATCCCGCATTCCAGGCGTGGTGGCAGCGGATGGAGATGGTTCAAGCGGCAAAAAGACAGCAAAACAGTCTACTGTGTGGCTGAGGTCCCCACCACCGGTCTCAGAGGACTCTCGCGAGTCAGCTCCATCTGCGTCACTCTCAGAGGCCATGTCTGAGTAATAACCGTGTGACAGCGAGGGAAAGTAGGGCGCCCGAATAATCTGCGAACCGACGGAGACACGAAAGAGGTACGGTGAAAGGCCAGGCGCATCTGCGCGCGAGAGGACGCTGTGGCCCGGGTCTAGGGAGGGGGAGAGAAACCAAGTACAATGGTTGAACTTGAGAGGGAGCCCGTAAGGCACAACGAGACGAGTGAGTTCTATAAAAACGATTGGTGAGCGTCCCTCTATCATAATACATTCTCGATCGCAACCGACAGGACATCGAGCCCGTGGCTCAGTGGTTAGAGGTGTTGTGCTTCTAACTAACAGGTGGCGGGATCGAGCCCTCGGTGCTCCACACTTCGGGGTTGGGTATGACTGGCTGACGATGGCTAATACGCCAGAAATGGGTGTTCCAGTCTACCTTGACTTTGTGGTTAATAACATCCAGACCCAGTACAGTCTGCTTTAAGAACTACGCTGTGAAAACGATATGCCCATGTGTTGAAACAGAGTGCACAGAGTGAGAAGCAAAGAGGGACGTGACGCAGAGGTTGCGGCGTCAGTCCGACGAGGATCCAGCAATGCGAATTCGGAATAATTGCTGAAACACAGAGGCCGTTTTCGCTGACGCTTAGCGCTCAGCTAGAACTAATGGATAATAACAACGCTGCAACTTTACCGAGAGACCTACAAATACAACGAAATCTGGTCCTTCCGTGAAACATTTGAATTTACGTAAACCCATCCGATGGAAATCGATCGGCGAGTTTGCTGTAGTCGGCAACATTCTCACGCCTGGGAAGACATGTCCAGTTGAAACTGGAGTCACAACAACCCCCTATCCGGCCGTTAGCAAGCGAGCGACCGACTGATACAAGCCCTGTCTGAAGATAAGTTCTCGTGAAAACAGGGAGTATATACCCTCACTCCTGCCAATCTCTGAGACTACACATAAGTTGGAGTCTGGCATCATCCATACGAACAAAAATAGCGACGAAAATAAGGGAGACTGGAATGGCCATTTCTGGCTTATTAGTCGTCGTCAGCCAGTCATACCCAATCCCGAAGTGTGGAACATCTGGGGTCCGATCCCGCGACCTGTTAGTTAGAAGTCCAACGCCTCTTATCACTGGGCCGCGGGCTCGTTGTCCTGTCGGTTTCGATCGAGAATATACAATGGTAGGGGGCGCTCACTGATCGTTCTTCAGCCAGTCTTACTCAACATATGATTTGAACCAGGGTTCTTTGGCCCTTGAAAGTTAAGCAGCTCTAGTATTCAGCCACGAGTTCGTTGTCCTGTCAGTTGTGATCAGGGTGTGTTAACAATGGTGGGAGGGGGGAGGGGAACGTCCACCAACCAGGTATGAATGGTGAACGAGGGCCAGCCCAGTCTCAATTGTCTTCGCCGGTACTTCTCTGCATCCACTGGTAGTCGCTAAACAACTATCTGTGAGAGCTTTAGATTGAGCCCCAAGGCCCAACAAGAGGAGCACGTCCCGCAACCTGATCGGAACACGTCCACGTCACTACTCATACAAAATTTAAAGGCTGAAGGGTGGTAGCAGAGGCCATCACAAAGGCAAGAGCACCAGACACTAATTGTGCTATTTGTGGGAACGCTTTAAACTCACGTAGATGCGACGACAATGAGGCGAGGAACTCTCCAGTGACCGAATCCAGGATGCTGATACCTCGGGAGTTCAAGATGAACAACAGGCGCGATTGATCGCCCACCGAAAGAACTCGAGTACCAGAAGATCCGTGCCAACGAATAGGCTATGCATCCAGGGAAGACAAAAAAGGCCATAGTCTGTTAGCCCTAAAAACACAAAATGCAGCGGAAATATACTGCCTGCAGGTACCAGAGAAGTTCCAAGGCACAAACTTCTCCGCTAGTATGAGCATAATAATTCAATAGCACAACGCCATTAGAGTCAACACGGACTGAGTGGCTCTTAGAACCTCCAGATCTAAGACGAAGGGCAACTTGTAGGCAGAATAGCATAGGCGGTCACACTGCAGCGGCTTTCCCTGGCAAGGTCAATCTTGACTGGGAAGGAAAACCTTGCATCGGATCACTCTTCCCCTTTTCCCCGCAGACTCTAGTGCGGATGATGATGATGATGATGATGGTGGTGGTGGTGGTGGTGGTGGTGGTGGTGGTGGTGGTGGTGGTGTGCCCCAAAACGGGCCACGCGATAGATGCGCTGGACCAACACGAGGCCATATCAGATTCTGACAGGCGTTATCGGATTTGTGCACCACAACGAATGCCAACATTTCGGGGTGCGGCGGCAAACCGATTGCCGACAGACGAAGCGCACACCGGAGTCCCTGCCGCCCTTCATTGTTGCTGTTAGTCAAAAAGCCTGGTCATTTGCTGTGTGGACCAGGGGGTGTGGAGTGGAACGCCAAGGTGCGGACTCGACCGTGCCATCCACCTGCGCCCCCCCCCCCCGCCTGCAGTCTTTTCGACTCTGTCTTCGCACCGGGTCAATGTGGGGAGTAGAGAGGAGAGAGTGCGGTAGATTCTGCGCAAGTCTACTGTCACTATAACCGAATTCACGCGCAAGTCGCCGTGCCTCATGCACCTTGTTGTGTAGCACACAGTGAACATCATCCGAATCGACGGTCGAACTGTCGGTGGTGGCGGTGGCTGAACGAGATGTTGGTCCGTTTATTAGGTGTCATAACGCGTTGCTCCTAGTCAGTGTTCGGGGCCTTTTCGACTTAAACCGTGAGCGTCTGCAAATGTGAGCCATTGGAAATATTTGAGACCCACCTGTTGCATGTTCTGCCTGCCAGATGAAGCAGTTACCCTACGTGTCTGCCATGTACGGCCTGAAGAACCACACTGGTGTAAGCATTTGGACAGGCCTCTCAGTCAGCGCCTGGAGCATCCTGTCGCATATTGGCATACTAACCGAAAATTGCATTCCAATCCTACCATTTTAGCATCGTCATCATAAACAATGACAACGGTTGGAGATCAGTGTGGCATAAGCTTAATTCGGCTCAAAAAGAGCCAGGGACGAATTAGGATTGCCGACTTAAAGAAGACGTCAGTTTCTCGTCCGACTGGTCGTTGAAAAACAACCCTATGATCGGCCACAGCAATGAAACGAGTATGATTTTACATGTTATCCGTGAGGCTGTTTCCTGCGCCAAAAAGCCCTTTTCAGAGTTCTTTAACTCGCTATTTTTGGATGAACGCTGGAGGAGCTGCGATTCATTCGGGTCGATGACTTTAAGCAGCTCTCTGACAAGATTCGAGCAGTAAACCGATGCTATCGGTAGAACGGACCCCAGACCGCGGACAGACTGTCATCTAAGACTTATATGTGTCGTTCTAATGTCATGTATAATATTTTCGAAGAGATAAGCCAATGCGTGCGGTACTTGGGGTACGGCCCGCAGGACCGAAGTAGTGCTTCTGCTTCCATTCTTCAGAAGTGGAGACAAATTGGACTGTTGTGAGCACATCAGATTGGCCAGAATCACCACCGCGCACCCAAAAAACATTCTTTTAAACAATATCCGCCCCCTAGTGAAATAATGATAGGAATGACCCGGGGGATAACTTCGCTCTAGCAGAGGCTGTGTCAACTAGACACTGACCCAGAGGCGAGTCCAAGAATGGCCATTTTTGACATTATATTGCGGCTGTCTGTTTCCTGGATTTTGCCGCGACTTTCGAGACCATGCTGGCTAGCGACGCAACCCTTGAGCCCGGTACTTTATCAAGGCAATTTTACTTAAGGTAAACAGGGGTTCGGGCATCCCATGAAAAGGTCGGGTACTTCACCGGTCGGTGCCAGCGCCCCGCAATGCAGATTTCTCTCATGCGGCAGATATGCAGACTACTGACGACTGGCTCCATACGCCCTGTCTGCATCAGTGAAATACAACTGAGTGTGCGCCTGTTTGGCTCTTTGGGGGCAATAATAATCTGAGAATCAAAATAATGAGTTCTGATACAAGCTCTAGAAGCTCAAAACGGGTTGGTGGGGGAGAAGGGCGAAAGAGCACAGTACCAGAGCTGCAAGTAGCAGGTCGCGATATTTTCGCCACTTCTTACTGAAAGCGCGGTCGGAGTCCGATGTCAGAGCCTGCAATTTCCAATGATGACCCAGCGGAGAGGAGGCATTAAAGGGTGTCTGAAAGGGCAGTAGACAGAATGAATAACTCAACTGGTTACCTATCTAGAAGCCGGACACAATCCCTTTAGGAATCTGGGGCAGAGTTTACGAAAAATATTAGAAACAAAGGTACTGGGATAGACAAATATTCGTAAGGAAAATAAGAGTAAGATATTAGCCAAACAGCTCTACAGCTACTGAACGATCTGAGAAGCAGTTCAAAATGGCCCAAAACTATCACCTTTTTTTTCTCGGCAGCTGAGGCTGGGTAATGTTGCCAACGTACATCACCGTACTTCAGTGATATGGAGAGAACGAAGGGATCCACCGCCTCGTAATGGCTACAAAATTAAACATTTGACTGATGGAAAGAAAAAATTTGAATCTAACTTAATGCATGAAGTTTGAGTTGTCAGCAGCGGATGAAAATTGCAATGTTAGGTCAAGTCTAGAGCGGAACACACCTCGAAGCCTCATTTTCGACCATCAAGAGGACAGTGGCACAGGAAAAGACCCGTTCACGGGAGCAATCCAAGACTTCCAAATAAAAGGCTGGTTTAAGGGCGGCTGCGATCGGCAGGGAAAAAGTCCGTGACCATAACGTGTTCAGATGTCGAGACAGCAGCCATAACCGAAATTGAGTGTGATCGGACGACTGGTTGTCAGATTCCATAGCAGCGACGACAACAACCTTTAAGTAAACGAGGAAATATAAGCAGAAGGCTTCCCGACAACCTGATATGAAGTTGAATTTACCACAGTCTAAGAGATTAGCGAGAGCATGAGTCCCGAAATGCGTGCTATGACCGAAACGGCTTCATTAAAGAGGCCCATGTATGTATGTATGCAATTTTTTGCCTAAAAAGTTTTATTTTGGTTATAATATTACCGAATCCACCTCAGAGAAGAGTAGCTCAGAGGAGTGCCAAAGGTGACCCAATTGGAACCGTTAATGTTTCTTTCCACGAGCTTCGGTAAGCATCTCAAAACCCACAGATATCAACTGTATGCTGATCTGTAGATAGACAGTCGCCCATTACGGTTTTTGAACAGCAGTCGAGTATGGAATCATATTTCCTTATGATTACATTTCAATCCTTACACTGAAAATCCTAACTATGGGTTCCAGGTCGAAAGTCGAATTCCGAATTATCGGCAAATGGCAGTTCGACCATCGCATCTGGCGATGTCCGCCGTGTGCTTCACAGCGAGGTAAAGCAGGCACGCTGACTTGTGTGCGTGAATATGTTTATAGTGAGTGTATACTTTCGCTGCATCTAACGCCCTCTTTTCTCCTCCCCCACCTGAGCCCGGTGTCAAAGAAATCGGAGGCGGAGGTGGCTACAGGTAGATTGAGCGGTCGAGACCGCACCCTGTCGCCCCACTCCACATCCCCTGGTCCACACAACAATTGACCTGGATTTTAACCAACAAAAACACTACGACAGGTCAGGAGGAGGATGACTGGGCAGCCTTACTTTATAAACAGCGGGAGCGCAAGCACATCTACCGGCAGGGAACCAGGTGTCGGAGAACTTTCAGCGCATAGCCGGATACTATGGCTATGGCTTGTTGATCCTGACATAGCAGACGCTTGCAGACAGCACAGGCACAAGTTAAAAGCCCAGACACATGCTTCGTTGATATTCTGTCACTGCGTGACACAGCTGCGAGGGGTTCGGCCTATCAGTGGGTCACCCAGCCTTCCCTGTGTGCATTCTAGTGTATTGTCCAGTTTTTGGATTTCAGCCTTCTTTTCTGAAGATAATGCGCCAACTTTTAGTAGATAATTCGGAATTAAGCTCTATAGACTCAGTGTGAAAACAGGTGTTTGTGCCAAAATCCCCCAGCGTCAACGAGACAACTGTGTTATATTCATAAAATGCAAACAAGCAGTCAGCGATATACAGATGTTGGGTAATTTACCACACCGACGACACATGTATTATCTAAATGCCCAGACACACAATTCTGCCGCTGTATGGCACACCTGCGAGGGCTTCGGTCCAACAATGAGTTTCGCGTGCTTTCTAGTGGTCATTTATAATCAGAATTACTCCTCGAGCTGGAGATTTGTCAAAACGCGGCAGTGAATGCTTGTCTTTCAGCATAAAAAATTTTTTGTTGTCAAATGTTAAACGGTAAGTATTGCATGTCATTCGAAACTACCTCTAGAAAGTCCTCATCATTGTGACTCACAGGCGAAACAAGTCTCCATAAATTTGCTTATCAATCAAATACTGAAGTAAAATGACAGCGACAGGATTCCTGCTATTGGTGGAAAGCTCAGATTGCAGGATTTCTAGTTCTCTCATACTAATACTTCGCATCTTATATATAAGTTAAATTTGTGTTACTTTGTCTAGAAAAGTACGCAAAAGATATTCTGTATGCCATAGTGGCGACAGAATGTTTATTCACGGCCAACCCCAAAACGATTTGAGGTGAGCATGGGATCAATGGCTGAAAAAGCTAAACCGCCCGTCTACGCAAGCCACACGCCACTCGGTTCCTAATCCGGATGTCCCGGGCTACGATAATGACGACTCCGATCATGCACACGCGAGAATTACACAAAGACCACATTAAGAAGCAGCTATTGCAACTTGACGTCCAGTCCAAGGCTGCACGAAAAGAAATAAGGAAGGTCTGCCATAAACAAAAAGGAACGATTTTAGCGCACAAAATGTGCCGACATGAAATCTGACAGAAACACAGGTCGTAAAAACCATCGAGCCAAGAGAAGGAGGGACAGTTGTGATGGAGCCGAGTCAAATATCAGAACAAACTAAATGGTCCGGTTAGAATTCATCCAAAAGGATACCAAGGCTATGTCCGAAAGGCATACGAAGAGCAACGAGCCCACAAACACACTCAGTAAAGGCAGTGTTAACAACTCAGAGAACAACGGGGAGAGGACTTCCGTACTTCCCGAGAAAGATCTTCAGGCGCTTCGGGCGCTTTTAAACACACATGACACCCCATAACTGGACTCTACGCCTAATTCCCCTAAGGGTCCTTGTTCCATTATTAGCCACCCCCTACAAAATATGCCTAACATGCTCTTTAAAAACCTTCCCCCCAAACGACTAGGACAGGCTTAATTTATCCCTCAACCCACGGTGGAGTTTTGGTGGCTGCCTGAAAAGTATCACGCGGTTATGCCAACTCCTGAAATTTTAACCGAAATCCAGAAAGGTGTCTTCAGTTCGGATTATTTAGGTAAGGTTGTCGTGCAGCATAATCCCAAGACACTTCCATCACGCCAGGATGCCCACTTTTGATTGAGCTTCTTTCGGGTCACTTGTGAAGACCACTCTCGGCACAAAATGATTGCTAAAGTATTAAGGGTTCTTCCTATTGAATGTGGATGCCTTTATAAATTTAGGCACATTTTATAGAAAACATACACAACAATATTCTTTCTCGTGCTCATTTGGCTGAAACTGGCGTTCTCTCTAATCGGCACCTCGGTGAGTTGGGCGGGCAACTTGACCCACATGTGATTAAACTCGCGTCACCCGGCGGGGCCTCGTAGCTGAGGTGGTTAGAGCGTTGGCTGTACTAAAGCCTTCCCCTTACTGCGTGGGTTTGAATCCCACCGAGGCGCCGACTTTTTCACAGTTGGGTCAATATGAATTATTCAAAATCTGCCAAAACCTCTATGAAAATGACGTTCTCTCTAATTTTTCTTCCCGAAGAAAGGGCATCCATCGGTTTTAAAAAGTCTTTCATTACGATGTCTTTAATGTCGTGAAATGTTTATTCATACAGCATCGTATCTGTGAGCCAATCAATGGCGCTTATGAAGCACGTAACATGGTCCATATTCATTGCAAAATTGTATGGACCTTCTATGACATATTCTTAATAGCGAAGAGCAATGAATAACTTTCTTTACACGGAATGCATAAAGCATTAAGTTCGGAAACCCTACGAGCGAGTGCAAATGTAAGTCAGGTTCAGAATTCACTAGGGAATTTCAAATTTCTTTTAATACCTAAAGACACTCCTTCTGAAAGTATAAGACTTAGGGAAGAAGTAATGCGCCACCACATGAACAAAAGATAAAAAAAATTTGTGCATGTTTTCTATAAAATACATTTGAATTAATAAGGGAATCGAAAATCAATATGAAAAACGCATACTACTTAGGTGCCACTTTATACCGAGTGTCTGGAAAGGAGCTCGATCAAAAGCCGGCATAGTGGTGTGACTGAACCATCTTAGAAGCACGTTACATTGTAATCAATATTACAACAAAATAAATATCGAAATTTCGGTTAACATTACAGGAGATAGACCACCAACCGTATATTTATAGGTCCCAGCTTAAACCTCGAGTTAACACCCGAGCTCGATAGATGAGATCTCCAAAGCCTGTTCTCCCTGGGCAATGTGTCTAAAGAAGTCGTAACTCCCAGATGCAAGTCGTTTAGTAGACGTAACTGTTTGTGGGAGACGAGATGGGCAACCGTGATATGAACTACCACAGAGGCTGGTGTGTATAACTTATGCTACATGTCCGCAGTCTAAAGCAGCCTGACGACGCGGTGGCAAAACATATCGGTAGTTTAGAATCTCTTTAAGTAGACGAATGCCCGCTTCTGTGGCCATCGTTTCTGTTTTAAATGGTACCCACCTAACCCGTTCTGACCTCGTTTTCTGTCGCCCCCGACAAGTTATATCCCCTCCCATTTCATGCTCCTCAGTTCTTGCCCTTTTCTTCTATTCAAGTAGTAGCGTCCCGGTTGCGCAGTTTAGCCACTGGCATTTATGCGCCAACTAGCTGCCTTATCCTTAACACGACCTCCTAAGATTTCTGGAAAGCACTTCAGGGTTCACCTGTAGTTTTATATTAGTACAGGTTCTAGTAGAAAGGCAACAAGGTATTTGGTAGTCAGAATGGCATTGCCGACAAAGACAAGGGAGACTGGAATAGCGATTTCTGGCTTATTAGTCGTCGTCAGCCAGTCATAGCCAACCCCGAAGTGAGGAGCACCTGGGGTTCGATCCCGCAACCTGTCAGTTGGAAGTCCAAAGCCTATAACCAGAAATGGCCATTGCAGTCTCCTTTGTCTTTGTCAGTGATACCGCACTGCCTATATCATGCGCCGCTGTGCAGCTGCTTGTTGGGCTCGAGAGAGGGCCCGTAAGGCACAAAGGGACGAGTGAGTTCCGTGGAAGCGGTCGGTGAGCGTCCCATTATTTAGTAGTCTTTGATCTCCAAATAAAAATTTCGCATTCGCCCCTGAGTCACACCGGTCAGCATCCCCCATAACGCCGCACCAGCAACTACCGGGCAGTGTACTAGCAGGTCCGATTTTGCGGTGAGTCGCTTGTTCCTTATATGATTGGCTAAGGTGGCACTATCTGCGCGAGTGACGCAGGCCTGTTGCTGCAGCCCCAGGCACTCAGCAGCCAACTCCTGTTATCGGACCGTAGTACGCCTGCGCAGCTTGTCGACGAATTCGTCCACGGGCGACACACAATATACAATCCATGCACTGCGTATGTGTGTGCACCTAGCGTTTGTTACACTAGCGGCGACTGAATGCGAAGAGAGGGGCACATAATAGGCCTGGGTGAAATGTCATCCAACTGAGCCGACTCCAGCAGTGCGCGCAATCTGTGTGCGCGTGTCGTCTAGACCTTTGACGTCACTAAAGATAAGTAGACCGTACCTGACGGGAAATGATATGATTCAAAAAATGAAAAAAAACTAGAGGTAATCACAAACTGACGTCGGTAGGGGCTAGCAGTGCACGGGTGCACTGTTATCCGGCGTCCTTGGGACCAATCAGAGAAAAACACAGTTGAACACAGCACGGAAATCATACCTGAGCACCGTTCAGCCAGCCGGAAGCAACTTTCGGTGGAAGTGAGTGATTCACGTTAAAGTGAAAATCGGAGGTGGGATGATTCGGATTCCAATTGTTTTTGCTAAAGGCGCTCGGGGGAAATTGTCCATATTTATAATATGGGAGTTCTAATGACCGAACGGTCGAAATTTTAGATGAAACGTCAACAGATGTGAGGAAAATCCACGACATAAGACTTTCTCCAGCGTGTGCAAAAGAAGCATCTTGCCAACGTAATACAGGCCGAGGGGAAAAACTTATGTTTAATACGTCAACAGTGGACAGAGCATTAAACAGAAAATATAGTTCTAGTCTGTACTCATAAAATTTTAAACGAAGTAAAAAGAAGGATAAAAGGCAGGTGAATGTCAAATAG
This sequence comes from Spirometra erinaceieuropaei, assembly GCA_902702965.1. Taxonomy (NCBI): domain Eukaryota; kingdom Metazoa; phylum Platyhelminthes; class Cestoda; order Diphyllobothriidea; family Diphyllobothriidae; genus Spirometra; species Spirometra erinaceieuropaei. Next base: position 83,856 of record CACRXP010000904.1, on the reverse strand, counting down.
ACCCCCGGCCGCATTATCGGTGAGAGCGCACACACTACATTCGAAAGTGTACAATTTTACGATGTGCGATCATACGGTAATGTTTCAGGAAAAAGTTAGCTCGAGAACATCCGCAGAATCCCTGGTAATTTGGTGCCCTTCTCTAAGAACCTCCGAACAAGGAAAGCTCATCTAGCCGTCCCTTACATTTGTAAGCCAATTTTTGCACTTAACCAATGGTTGTCCTTAGAAAGAGAAAATGCATCCACATTTGTTATTCACGTCGGTTTTCTTTCAGTGGTTTTGGTCTTTAATACTGTTCACACTTCTAATCTGATTGTTATATCCCCAATTCCGTTCTTCGTGGTGGTCTTTAATTCGGGAAGAATCACTCGGCGGTACTTCGCCAATGTGGTGTCCTTTCCCTATTATAGTTTCTTGAATAATTTTGTGTTTTTCCTAAGAATCGCAGTTTTCTTTGGATCATGGATGTTGTCTTTTACTCGCTCGATGTACGTAGCAGAATTAAAGGCTCCCATATTCAATGTTTTTTGTGCAAATACTCAGACATCAGAAGTGTGTTAACGTTAATGCAACGAATTCCAAAATTTGATCGAATAGCACGAAGGTCTGATGCCGCTCGTTCTTGAGGGCTGCTTATGAAGCGTGCTCGGAGACCAAAATAGGTTACTTTTGACGTTGTGTGGACGCTACCAGTCTGCTTAGAAATTTATTTAATCTGTTTAACCGACTGTGAAAATGCAAACGTTAACTGTTAACTTATGAGATATGCAATTTCCCGCTCACACGGTCGTCAGCGCCGCTGCGTTGCATACGCGAGTGTGGCGACTCCCGCTTACAACGTAACGCTGGCCGATTTCTCTCTCTCTCCACTGAATGGCTGCACCTGGGCAATGTCTCGAGCAGATACACGTCAGTAGACACTCGTCTGTTGAGAGCGCCTGTGGCAGCTACTTGCCGAACATCCTGCTTGCTCTTTAGCCTCAGTAAATTTTGTCCAACCCAATACATCTTCTCTGACTGGCAATTCGGAAGTCGCCGTCCGACGACAATCGGGAACTCCCGCGCCTGCTTTCTATCCGACAGTCGACGACTCCAGCCAAATATCTGTCTACCTTCCTCCAAGTCTCCCATAAAGTCAGGCATTAACAATGAACAACTTCTCATTAGAAGTTCAGCATATTTTAATACCTGCTTTTGACCACCCAACCTATTTTGATTGCTGAGCGGCTCCGTTAAGCCGTCACTCGCCGCCTTCAAAGCATCCTTTATTCCTTCATCGTTTTCCCTTTTGCATTTGAAGTCTGATATTGTGAAGCTTGCCTATAGCATAAAGTCTCTTCAACAAAAGATAGTTTAGCTCTTACCCGTTGTTTAGAACGCTGTTAGACGATCAATATTACAATCATTGTTGTCATCACCTATTTACGTGTGATGCAACTTGCTCGCGAATTCAGTGCACAGTCAATAAGTTCATTTTTGGCCCTTATCTCTTTCCCCGCATCCTAACCTGCATAGTCTTAGGGAAGAAAATCATGATTACCAATAGATAACTTCTCTTGTAGCAGGAATTACCCGTGTCGTATTTTTTCGCCCTGATTCAGGATATCTAGGTGTCGTCAGCCCTTTCGTCCGTCACCAATGTTTACTGGTTGCCGTGCACATTTGCTGACTTTCCTTGACACATTCGGTTTCAGCATGCCAGCATAAAATCTCCTGACTTGTATAATGCCCTCGTTGAAGCCTTGCGAATTTCTAACAAATGTGATCCTTTTCTAGAAAGTGAATAATCAGTAGGTAACCGAGATAAATAGTCGACCTGGTCTTTTTCTTATGGCTGACTTCAGTACGCTCTACATTCGATGAAGCGATGCGCAGATGAAGTACACGAAGTTTGCCTTTGACCACCGTCTTCTAGAGACAACACTTGAAGCTCTTCTCACTTAGAACTTTCTAGATCAAACAATGCGCGCGAGGGACAACATTCCATTTCTTGGGATCTGGTCTTCACGAAAGACCCCGACAGTGTAGACGAGATATACGGCCTGCATCCGCCGGTTCGAAGTAATCACGCAGTGCTTTTATGTTAGCCCAGTCTATTTGCTGTTCTATGTGCAGCTAACGAAATGACGACTTACACTTAGTAAGGAGACGTTTGCTTTGGGAGAGCTGAAGCATTACGAATAGACAGGGACGCTTTCTTCTCCGAAAACGCCAACAATTTCCATCAAATACAATGAATTGAAATTAAACATGTTCTATGACAGATTCTCTAAGCAAAGCCGAACTTCTTCAGGAACAAGAAACTTTTGACTCGTTCCTTTTGTTTGTTTTATCTTTCATTCTGTGTATATTTGGGCGCTCCTAAATTTTCCTGTCATAAAAATCTTTTGAAATTATTTTAATTGCATTGCGGAATTAACACACTGTTGGTCCACATGGGTTCTGAATCAGTAACAGGACAATTTAGATTAATTCTCTCATTCTCTGCATAGTCACATGCTCCTGACTTATTAACATTCCACAAAACTATTTAATTCCCTATTTTCCAAGAACGCACATCAAAAACTGATAATTTTTTGGACAAGGCTGAAACGCAGGCTCACATTATCTCTATATTTTCAGCAGAATAATCACAATAATAAACATTGAGCACCCATGAAGGTACTGTCAGCGCATATTAAACGTCCATCGAAAAATACAAACATCACCAAAACTTGGAACGAATAAATAAGCCTTGTAGTATTCAGTGTTTGTTTATAGAATAGAATAGGTTTATTATAGCGCCCCTTGGGCACTGTCCGTCTCCCTTGAGCACACGAAAAAACCTAAAACAACTCATCCATTTCGACTGCACTTTGACTTTATTTGTTTTGGGTGTCTGTTTAGCCAATAGAGCGCGAATTGAGATTTTGTTTTTAGGTAAAAGAAACCGCAGTCCAAGCCAAGCACGATACGGAATGTTTGTATCAAGCCTCCGCGCAAATGCGTATAACTCAGAGGATATAATTTAAGGTTATTTAAGCGGATCTCTTATGGTAGTGCATTTTGACCTCTTATTAATTTTGTTGCTTGTCTCTGCACCCTTTCGAGCAGATTGTAATTCTGATGCGTCCACGGTTTCCAGGCCTGAATTGCATATTCGAGATGCGGCCTTACAAGCGTGCCGAACACTTTGGAGAAACAGTCTTTATCGAAAACTGCCAATGCCCGCTTGATGGCATATGACATTGATGTTGCGGCCTTGGCCGCCTTACCAGATTGTGTAGAAGGCATTAAGCTGTCTACAACCCAGACTCCGAAATCTTTCTGTGTTCCTGCTCCTCGGAGTGGCATTCCGTTCAGATGGTATCGCCGCGTACTAGGGGTCTGATTTTAAAGATGCAGTATGGTACATTTGTACAAATTGACGGATAAGAGCCATTTGCGGTACCACTCGTCCAATCGACAAAGATTTTCTTAGAAGTTTGTTTCATCGGCAGCATTCTGGATGACTTTCCAGATTTTTATGTCATCCCCAAACATGGCACTATCACAGTCCAACCCATCTACACAATCATTGATGAACGAGAGAACGAGGGTTAGTCCGAAAACTGAACCGTGTGGGAATCCATTCTCTATGAATGTGCGTCTTGATGGCTGTTGTTCTACGCAGATAATTTGGGAACGGCCGAGGAGGAAATTCTCAATCCACTTGAGAAGCTTGCCGCCGATGACCATAACTCTCAACTTGTACAAGAGACGCAGGTGCGGAACCCTGTCCAAAACCTTCCGGAAATCAATGCAGGACATCGATGTCGCTGTCGATATCCGGCCAGTAAGCAAAACTGCGAGCAGTTGACTTCATTGGGCTGGTGACAGGGTGAGCCGCATAAAACTGGCGTAGTATAACAGGTCGAAGTGAAGATGAGATCACCACACGGTCCGCAAACATTAAGCAGGAGTCAACCACAGATAGCGATGCTCGGCGCAGGAAGAGCTGATGAAGATCGCTGGCGAGAGCAGTTGTCAGCAAGCAGGTCTGCACGTAGGTGACAGCTGAACGGAGGACAGGATCCTGTTCAGTAGCACGTCGGATGTCAGCAGCAGTGGCAGGGACGTCACGTATAGCGCCTGAAGGCTGATGACGCACATCGTTCTCATTCGAAATAGGGGCAATATCAGTGTCTTGCTTAGGCCCCTGGTGATCGCAGATGAGAAAAAAAGGGCGTCGGTCCGACCAAAGTCGGTAGTACGGCAGTAGAGAATGAGGAAATCGTGGCCAAGAAGAATGACTGTCCATCGCTAAGGTCGGCTGGATGAACAGACAGGAATGCCTTTCCTCGAATCAAAGGTTGTTAGCAACGGTTCGTGATCCGTCAACAACGTGAAATGAGGACCGTATAGCAGCCTGTGGAAATTATTGACGGCAAGCACAAGGGACAGTACTTTTTTCTTCATTTGCTTGTCATTCTTTTCCGCAGGGGTTAGCGTGCGAGATGCAAACATGATCCCCTTTACAAACCCGTCAGGAAAAGTAAGTGAGTTGACGGCTTCAAATCCGTACTTGGAAGTATCTGCAAAAACAACGATCGGCAGCGTCGGGTCGTAGTGTGTGAGCAGCTGATCTGAACTCAGTATCGACTTCAACCGATCAAAGGCCTTTTTGCAATCGGAAGACCAGAACCAGAGAGCATTCGTCTGCAACAAACGGCTGAACGTGGCCCCTCAGTCACGCAGCGATAGCAGGAAGACGCCATAGTAGGTGATCAGGCAGAGGAAAGAACGAAGTTGCGATACATTCTTTGGTGCAGGCCGGATATGGGGCTGGTCGCTTTGGACAAAAGGCCGGTCGACTTCAGGAAGTTAAGTAGTGCACGGTTTGAGTGTGTGTGCAACGACCCAGGCCGTCCTGGAACACTGGAGAAAACTGTTGGGGAACTTCCCTGGTTTGGTCTGCATACACAGCGGGAATCTCCACCTGATTTTAAAGAACGCGAAGCAGCATGTCGGACAAACTAAGTTGTTCAATCCAGTCAAGATCAAGTAGGTTAAGGTCAGACTTAATGACATAGCAGATCGCAGTGAGTCTGGTACCACGGAACGAGACACAGCATTGCAGGTGCCCCATTAGTTGGACGAGACCACCGCACGCGCTTGTGGCGGACTAGGAAGGCTGCCGTATCGTGGGGCTGCTAAGGGACTGCCAGGGTCTCTCGGAGAATATGATGCTGTCTAAGGAAGTGTCCAACTGCATATAGACTGTTTGGCTATTCAGCATGACGTCAACAAACTTCTTATGACCATCCCCGTTGAGCTGGAATGTAGCCAAGTGACTGAGAGGATTTCCAACGGACTGGGGTTTGGACTCGCATTTTGACCGGAAACGGTGCTTGGACTTAGAAGTGGCTGGAGCGGGCTTGTTTCCAAAGGCCGCTGTTGATTTACGAGACCCGTGACGGTGTCTCACCTGGTTACAATATTGTCGGCGATGCTGGAGAAGATGCAATCTCGATGAAAATGCCGTGCGTAACAGCGCCGACAAGGGGATGGCGGAGATCTCGCCTTGGACACTTGTTTGCGCCGCGCAACAGGATGCGATTGAATGGCTGAGACCGTATGGATTGAGTCAAATGTGGCGGGGTTTTGGGTTATGGCGGAGTTGTGCTTGAGGTTCATCAGCATTTGGCATTCCGCCGCCAGCACTTGGAGTGTGATTGGGTTGTTCTGTTGGACTTTGGAAACGAGACGCGCCCGGATGTCAGTATCCTTGGGGGAATAGAGGCCGCAAATAAAAAGAAGGTATGTAAACTGGACTTTAGTGAGAGAACTGAGTTGAAAACGCCCACACTCACGATTGACAATGCCTGCACACGCGATTATATCGTCGAATTCCTGTTTGCACAATTATGGGCATTAAAATATAGCTATGGACGGGGATGACTGCTCACCAGAAATCTGCGACAATGCCTGAACCGCGTCCGGGAATGTGACCTCTCGGGGGTTCTTGTGGAGGAAATTAATATAACGCTCGTGTTTAGCCGGGACCAGTTTGCGCAGTATGAGTCGTACATTCCATGCATCGTCCTGGGCAGCCATATCGACAGATAACAAGCCCTCGTAACGCTTGTATCAGGGATCATAAGTGATATGCCCCCGCGGATAATGCGGGAATTCATTGATGCTGCCGGCAATGTGATCAACAGATTGCGAACCACTAGCCGCGCTTGATTGACCCATAGACGAGTTGGACAGCTTAACGGTCAGTGCCTCCATCAACTTCAACTGCCGCTGCTGCTGCGGCTGCTGCTGCAACATTGGCTTCAAGTCGGCATACTCGTCAGTCACTGTAGTTGAGAAATGCGTCGCCAAATTGTAATGACCCGGCCTGGTACTCAGAAATCACGCGAAGCGTATGCACACTCGACTACTGTCCCCGATACCAGTGCGACAGAGAGGGAGAACACGACCGGTCGCGAAAAAGTGTATTAGTAATCTGCATGGTTATAACACCCTTTTGGGGTTCACCTGCATGCGGTCCAATGCGCTTAGAGAAGAAAATTCTAGACGAGCTGATCGGTTTCTCGCACACGTGGGGCGGTGGTTGGACGTCACCGTCATGCTGACAGCGTGCTAGAGAGGGTGCATGTGGCCTGCGGTATCGATGTATGTATTTGAAGGATTAGAGGCAGAGCCCCTGATGACCCTATTTATGTATGACGATTTCGTACATTCGCACTCAGAATAAATTTCTAAACACGTTCGGTCACAGTCTGCTTAGAGACTAGCCAAGGAGGGGACGTTAAAGGCTGTGGCGGTCACCAACGCGTACGGGCAAATGAAACCATGACTCTTCCTTGCTAACCGACCAAGCTGCTTGCAGATGGCGAAAACAGTGGGGTTCGCCGTGACGACAACAGATATCTCAGGGACGAAAGGAAAAGATGATATCAAAAAACTGCGAAAGTCATCGATGCAGAAGAGGAGTAGAAACATTGGGTTTGGTGACCAGTTAAAAACATGGAGTTGTAAAAATCTAGTTGAGAGTTTGCATTAGAACAAGAAAAGCGTGTATTCTCTTCGATTAGATACCAGAATGACCCTTTTCAAAGTCCAGTGATCTTGTGGTTTTATACTTTCTCGAGTTAAGTGGCTTGGTAACTTAAGTTTGAATGGAGACCATTTGGGTGACGACCTAGGTTTTAGGGGATGATTATTCCAAACGAAAGCATACTCGAACGCAAAAGATAGCGAGCTTCTAGACGTAGAACAAAGATGTTGTGGAATCAAATGGACTAATTACGCGTGACAAGATATCCGTTTATTGGAGTGAGAGCGTCAATACATGAACGAGGGGGGCTAGATGTAGTGTAACAATGGGGACAGAGACTGAAACAAGGTCAAGGCGCACAGCTCAATTTTAAAGATATGTGAAGCTCTGCATTTATCTGGATATTCTTAAGTATTTAATGCCTGTTTTTTACTTGAGTCCCTTTTAAAAGTCGCCTTTCAATACAAGGTATAGTTTTTCCCAGTTTTATTTGACAGTCTGGCAAAATAGTCGTATTTTGTAAAAAAAACCTTTGTAGTGAATCCTTTCCCTACTACCGACTTCTAGTTTTTGTAGTTAAAAAAAGTAATACTTGCTCTTCAATGCGCTTTTCCGTACGTTGGCAACGTTTTGATCCTTCTTCTCTAACGAAAAAATTTTCCTGTCTGTAATGCCCCGCAGAGCACGTGCTAAACGGCGAAAGCTTGCGGCCTCCCCACCGTCTTTGGGTGCTAAAATCGTGACTGAAGACATAGCAGGTGCCAGCGTATGTTCCTCACCGTCTGCAGATCTGATTAACTCACAAATCCCTTTAGTACATGTAGAACCTCTCGATCCTTCAGTCGTCCAAAAATACGCCTCTGCTAGTCGTAGCAGGCCATCAGCCGACGAAATACTTGATCAGTTGATATATGGCGACATAAACAGCCCTTCTGAAAAAGTAATTGAACAAGCTTTTAAACTTATTGGGGTAATAAGTTCGGAAACTGAGGAACGAATTAAACGCAAGCATAATTTCGTACTGCGAAACATTCCGAGTCACTTATCTGCTATGGAGGGAGCGCATTTGTTCCTACAAAGTTGTGGCTTGAGTTTCAGTGTCGCACAAGCTAAGCGATTTCGCTCGCTTAGCCGTCATGCGCCGATACTAGTTAACCTTTTCTCCATGATAGAAGTCGATTTTATCTTGTCGAGTAGGGAGATGACTGGAGACTTCTGCCGTAAATGGCGCTGCTCTGTTTCGCCAGACCACACACCCCTGCAGCGAAGACTGAATAAACTAAAATCGACAAAAACCAACACCAAGATAATGACATCTACTGTCAGTCTGTCCTCTACAACACCACCTGCGGCATCTGCAAGTCACGGCATAGTCAATTCCGTAGGGAATTCGACTACTTTTAATGCTGAGCTCTTTAAACACACCATCACGCCTGGTATAAACACGCCTCTATCAACTCCCCCAGCAACCCCTAGTAAGCCTAAGCATGTGTCTAAGTCAAAGGCAAATCAAATTGCTGTCTCAGCCACTCGGACACCCAATAAATCCAGCACCATTATAAAATCTTTTCCTCCACAATCGGCTAACAGTGCCTCAAATACCCCGACTCAAAACGTAGCGGGTTCGCAACTGCCCCCCAGCCCTCATATTGAAGCATTTAGGTCGATTATTCTGATTTTTCCGCCGTTTAATAAAACTCTTGCTCCAAAGGAAACAATGCGTCCCCCACCCCATAACTTGTTTCCTCCACGGCCGTCTTACCAATTTATTCCTCGTGATAATGTCCATAATGAATCAGTTAACTCATCCGATCCTCAGTTTCGTTCCGGCGGGAATACGTTGCAGTATCTGCCCCGCGGATTTCCAGCTGAAAATAAGTTAGCTAACAATGGTTACCAGTTTACCTGCCCGTCATTCCCTCCCCCAAGTCCTACCCCTTTTTATCCACGTCAGAATTTTTTGATGCCACAAAATATTTTGCAGAACCGGATGGTTGAATCCGAACCATTTGCTCCGTGGGCAGCCCAGAACTGGACGATGTAGCCCACCTCCCTCAAAAACTAACAGCCTTTCCCTTCAAACTTTTTGTTTTAAATGCCAGATCCTTGCTTAATAAGATGCCTTTGCTTCAGACTCAGGTGTTCGTCCATTGTCCAGATATTGTTTTAGTAATTGAGACGTGGGCATCAACCTCAGTAGCTGACTCCGAACTCTCTCTTCTAGGCCATAATGGCATCCAAAATGATCGCCAAGATAGCCGTGGTGGGGGCAGCTGCGTCTACGTTAAGCAAACACTTTCATTTTTGCCGTTAAAACTCCCACATTTTTCCTCAGTAGAAGGCAGCTGCTGGCTCCAGGTTGCACTAAAAAATCAGTTCTCCTTACTCGTTGGCTGCGTCTATCGCCCTCCCAACGCCAACGACAATTTTGATCGTTTACTCTCACAGGCATTTCATGCTGCGGCCGACTCAAGCTTTAAGTATCAATTGATTGCGGGTGACTTTAATTTCCCTGAAGTCCGCTGGTCTCCGCCTTCAGGCCCCAGAAGGTTCGATGACATTCTTGAGGCTGTGGATGTTGGGATGTGGACTCAGGTTGTCGATTTTCCCACCCGAGGCTCAAGTATACTTGACCTAATTTTCTGTAGAGGCTGCTTGCCATCGTCAGTGTCATCCCTAGGCCCACTGGGGGTCTCAGACCATGACATAGTTGTTTCAACGTTTAATTCGAGGCTGACGAAATGTCGTCCTAAAAGTATAATGATGGGGATGAGGTTTTCCTACCTTTGCCATTCGTTAAGTGTCTCGTAACTTTTGTCTAGAAAAATACGAACTCGGAGTAAGACGCAGTATCCAATCCTTCGAGACGATCTCGGAAATCCCATAGTTGATGCCCAGTTAACCGCGCATAGCTTCAATGATTTCCTGTCCAAAACGTTTATTGAAGACTCGACCACTCCGCTTCAGACCATCCAGCCATTGACCGGGGCAGTTCTAGAAACTATAAGTTTCACTCTGTGGGATGTGACTGTTGCGATTCGGCGCTTTCGTCAATCTTATAGTCCAGGCCCTGATGGTGTCCCAGTAAGCATTTTAAAAGCCGATGCAAACACGATCTTCCCATCCCTCTTATGCGAGATATTTCATCTTGCTCTTGAAACTGAAACCTATCCTATCTTGTGGAAGGAATCACACATTTTGTCCATTCCTAAGCACGGCAAATCTACATCATTTGATGACTTTCGGCCAATAAACACCCTCCCCGCAGTTTCGAAGATCTTAGAGACATTGATCAAGGATAAGATGATGTGTGACTTAACAGTGAATAACTTGCTGAGTGCTGCTCAGCATGGATTCCTCAAAGCTTGATCTTGTGTCACCTGTCAACTCTCTTTCTTTGACTATGTTCTCCAATCTAGGGACAATGGTTTTGCACTTTACACACTGTCGGCCACCCCGACGACAATACGTAGGCCATTTTGCTGACTGCAAAACAGGGGTAATGCACTCTTTCGAAGATGTAACTATCTACCGACTATCATGGACGGATCCTGGCACGGATACTTTTCTAGTGGAAAGCAAGCATATATGGGCAGTCGACCGGACGTTGTCCGCATGGGAAACTTTAATGCACCCTACATTCATTCCATTACCGTCCCATAAAAACAACACTAGAAACTCTTCTCACGCAACATGTTTTATTTCCAGCTAGGGCGCGTGGAGGCCAATGGGATAGTTGTATGGATCTCGTCTTCACTTAAGATCCTGACAGCGTGCACGAGGTGTACTGCCTACCTCCACTCGGTCGAAGTGATCAAGCAGCACTTTTATGCGGTTAGGAACTGTATTCTGCGCCGTATGACTAAACGAGACGAGGCCAAACTTAAGGCAAGGGGAATTTTGCCAAATGAGAGCTGCGGCAAAAAAATAGACTGGAATGTTCTTTTCTTCAGAAACGATGACGAGAACTGGAACCTACTCAGTGATCGGTTGCTGTATCTAATGTAGAATCACTGTCCCTTATCAATGCCCAGGACATCCAATTGACCTTATTGGCTAACGCGAGATCTCAAAAATGAGAGCAACAAGAAAGGATAGCTGTGGAGGAAGTTTTGGGGAAACAACGAAAATGCAGTCTTTACGGAAAACAAAGTTCAAGGGAAGAGGAGATAATGCCTGAGCTTAAAAAACGACGAGATTTCGAGGGTAATTTGCAATACCGAGCCGGTAACAAGTCAAACTTGCTCTACAGCTACTTCCGAAAGAGCGCTCGTGACAGGGATCCGATTCCAGTCATGATGAATGATCACGGTTCGGAGATACCGAACAGCACAAAGGGAGCTGTGCATTCTTGCCAGTTCTTTTAGTCTGTCTTTACAAGGGAAGTAGTTTTTACTCCACCAACTTATGAGAGCATGTGAGAGTTGATTATTAAAAAATATTGTGTTTCCATATGAAACGATTTTCGAGGAAATATAAGGCTTCAATGAATGACAGTAAATCTACTCTTTAAATTTGCCGAGAGTTGGCCAAACCACTATACTTTTTGTTCCAGAAATCTTTTAATGCCGGAATTCTTCCCACAAACTGGAAAACACTTCACAGTACACCGCCTTGCAAAAGCGATGGTGTTGCAATTTCAACGAACTACAGGCCCGTTGGTTTAACATCAACCTGCTGCAAGGTTAAAGAAAAGACCGAAAACGAATTAGTGACATATTTGAAAACACACAACTTGTTGCCCAGTGCACAATACGGCTTTCGTGGGGGAAAATCATGTGTAATGAACTTCTTATACGCAACTCAAAGCTGGACAAGAGAACCCTGTGCAAACCACGCTGTGCATGTGGTCTACATCGATTTCCGGAAGACATTTGGCAGTGTTCCGCACCAGCGTCTCCTGTACAAGCCGAGAGTCATGGTCAACTGAGGCAAACTTCTAAAATGGATCGAGAATTTCTTTGTCGATCAATCCCAAAAAGTTTGGATGAAGCAAAAACAAACAACGCACACAGTCGGCAGTTAGGAATTCTCAATCCGTTATTCATGTAGAGGTCGCGTATAAGCAAGTATATATTCTCTATGGACAATGGTTTTGCACTTTACACTGTATATTTCGATTTCACTAAGGCTTTTGATCGTGTTGACCATGCTCTTCTCCTCTTGAAATTGTCCTCTTTCGGAATAGGTGGCAAACTTTTGAATTTTATATCCTCTTACCTGGGCACTCGTACACAACGAGTTAAGATTTCCAATACCATCTCCAACCCCACACGTGTGAGGAGTGGAGTCATTCAGGGAAGTGTACTCAGCCCGCTTTTATTTTACCTTTTCGTTAATGATGTACCCGATTTATTTCAGAATGGTAAGCCTTTCATGTTTGCCGATGATCTTAAAGTTGCATATCGATATAAGCCGGCAGATCGTGACATCGTGCTTGAGCTCCTAAAGAGCGATCTACAGGCTTTCGCCCAGTGGTGCCGCACATGTCGCCTTTCTCTCTCTTGGCATAAGTGCTCAGTCATGGTGGTTGGCGATGACCACCAACCTCAACGAAATATTGAAGGTCACTCCATAAATGTGCCAGGCGTTATAAAGGATTTGGGCGTATCAAACTCCAAGAGTCTCAATCTCTCGGAGCACTGTGCCTTGATAGTCTCCAAAGCACGTAGAACGACCGGGTTTATCCTCCGAAACTTTAAAACTAGGGACATCAGAATGCGCCTTTTCAACATGTACGTTAGACCTGGTCTGGAATACTGTTCGTTTTTATTTAGCCTCATGCGTGCTACTGAGCGGAAGAAAATAGAATCCGTTCAACACTTTTTTACCAAGAGAATTTTAGCCGCGGAACACCGCATTTGTCTTACCAAGAACGTTGCCGGCTTACGGGCTTTGATCCTTTATGGTTCCGTATATTACAAAAGGGACTATTTTTGCTATTTAAACTCTTATATAATCACACATTTAACCCACTCACTTCTTTAAGACATCATATCCACCCTCGACGTAACAGTCACCGTGAGGTCTTCTTATTTCTGCCTCTGGCACGTACTGTTAAATATCGTCGGTTCTTTTCTGTAAATGCAATTGCTATTTGGAATAAACTACCCATGAGTGTGAAAACTCTGCAAAATTATCCTTTATTTAAGAGAACTATTACTCGATTTTTGCATTCAGAAAAGCTCCCACAAATTTTGGGTGCTGAATCTACTGATCGACTGTACCGTAGCGATGGCGTTTGTGGTCTCTGAACATTATGGCCGGTCTCACCAGCTGTTCCTCAACGCCTCTACTTTGACTATCCCCAACTTCATGAAAGGAATTGACGTCCGATGATCTCCGATACCGTGCAACCCCCTCCGCCCCTTTTTGACGGTCGAAAATCTACCGCCAGCAGTTTTTTTTCTCCTGAACCCTTCAAACCATAAAAACCATCATGAACTATTTTTTTATTCTTCCGGAGTTTTTTTTCAATGCTAGTCTGATTTGTGTTTAATTGCTTCCCTTGACACTGCCTGTAAACTGGCATTTAATAAATTAAATTAGACAGTGTTTGGATTAATTGGACCCGATGAAGTTAAATAGATGATGCCAAAGTCCGAGGGCCCCCAGTTTTGATAAAAGATGCATATGGGCATAGTGTTGGTAGCTTTATGTTAATTAGTGTAGATAACTACTACGGGCTGCTTTCATCAAGAAGAGAATTGGTATATTTGAAAATTCTAAGTTGGAAATTTCGCAAGAAATTTCAGGGAAAAGTATATGCTTTTTAGGACTCAGAAGATGATTCGCCAGGCAGTAATCAAGAATGCTTCCGTCATTTTTAAGATATTTTGTAAGAACCACAGTTTTACGTACTTTCCGGTAGTCATTAACGGTGGATAAAGACCGTGGCTTGAAATCTAGATGGACTATTGAGATCTTCCAATTTTCTTAGAAGAATTTGCTCGAAGTATAGCTTGCTAAATGATAACTTGGCAAATAATGGTAGTCCGACACCTTCTCGGTGACCGAGTTTGGAATATCGTCTTTTGTCGAGGAAAAAAGCTTTTTATAAGACTTACGTATTCGTGAGTTAGGTCTGTGGAGATATCGATTGTATGCAGAATTCTATCGGAACGGGGTGGAGCGAAAGTTTTCCTTTGCAAGTGCGCATACGAATCGTAGTCTAGACAAATATCCGAGAAGTATTGTTATGTGCTTTTCCCGCTCGGGCTGAGCTCGACAGTCAGGCAAGCTAAACTCTTTTTTTTTCAGCGGTCGCTTTTACTTCTTCCAGACTACCTCCCGGATATAGAATATCTCTTGTATCGGCAATAGAGGCTTTCCAGTAATCGGGTAAAAACCACTATCGATAAAATCGAGAAGAATTTATTCATTATTAAACCATCACAGAGGGAATATCTGGGCAACAAACCAAGAAATATTCACATCATTAAGAGTCAAAATTCCTCTTTATAATAGACGGAGCAATAAGTTTCACTTTTCGTATGTAAAAAACCGTATTAATGAGAATCTTAGTGATTTCAATAACAAATATTCGGCAACACAGTTCACATTCGAGCCATATATTTATTAGCGTGACTGATTAATTTGCATTGTAGACTTCGCCAAAATTGCTTAAATGCCTTCGCGAGCTGTTTTTTGTAATATTTACCTAGATCCTCTACAGTACGAAGGTTGTAACAGAGATCTTGCGGAGCAAGGTGAAAAGGGAGCACAATTTGTTTCGGACAACTTATGAACCATGCACGATGGCGTCGGTTCTTAGGCAAAACAGAAAACATATTGTGCTATCCCATGGCCCCATCCTGAGGGACGAACAAAACCGGAACGAGCACGGTCAGGGCCCAGACAGAATGGAGGCTCGTCAGTTCTTTTTAGCAGGTTTTTTCCTTACCGATAGCGTGGATACGTCCTTTGCATGTATCGTCCTATAGGATCCGTCGCAAAAGTGAACTGTTTTCCGTTATTTGTTTTTAGGCGATAGGGCTAGGCTAGTGTACGCATTGAAATCTCGGCCGTTGGCCCCGCGGTATGGGCAAGGCTACGCGTGGTTGAGGGCATGGATCTCATTAGGTGGCTTATGTGGAGTACTTTCGACTGCTATCTGTTGCCTGTTCGCGTTACTCGCACAGAGTCTGTTGAACCTAGCTGCTCTTTAGCCTGTCTAGATTCGGTCGCCTGAGTCGGCTTACTTCGTGCGGTCCGTACGTGGAAACGATGTAAATAATTGCAGAATTGTACGGAAACACGGTTCTATAATTGGCATGATTATCAAGGTTTAAATGTTACACTTACAACCAAATGTCTCCAGGCGTACAGTCAGAAAGATGGCGTATAGTCAGACGGGCAGCGTCAAGTTGCGCGGGATGAAAAACGGGAGATTCAAACAAATAGTACGAAGGTTGGGGGAAAACAGAAGGCCATAATTTTCCGAGGCAAACAAAAAATGCGAAGAATGTGGTAAAATGTGCCAATAAAAATGGGAAAACATACGTGGGAACGTACACTCCCACCCAAAATTTGCGGCTGTCGTTGGCGCGGATATCATTCATCGCTTGGTTCGTGGTTCTCTAACAGGCACAAACTGCGCACGTCTCTCACTAATTTCCCATGTTGCGTCCTCAGTTCAACATCTCTCACCCTTCCGTCCTTTGATTCGAGCAGCTTTTCCACTATGGCCTTCTTCCAGTGTCCTCGTGGCTCTCCTTTGTCGACCACAAGGACCAGATCTCCAATACGGAGCTGCGGGGCCTCACCGATCCACTTTTGTCTAGCTTGCAACGATGGTAAGTAGGCAGTGATCCACCTTTTCCAGAATATATCAGCAAGATGTTGGGCTTGCCGCCACCGTCTGTTAAGTCTAGAGGGACTGCATTCCTCAACAGATGATGAAAGGTTCCGAGTACTCAGCAAAAAGTGTTGGGGAGTGAGTACAGCGTACTCGTTCGGGTCCGTACTGTTCTTAACCAGCGGCCGGTCATTCATTATCTTCTCTGTCTCGGTTATGGTTGTTACGAAGACCTCATCTGTGACCACTTGCGAACCCAAAATTGAACGTAAAATCCGTCTGACGGACCGTATCAGGCGCTCCCATACTCCTCCCCGATGACTTGCTGTCGGCAGCGTGAAGATCCAATCGCATCCCTTCTCCGCAAGAGAGCTAGCTATTCGATCCTGGTTCCATTTCGTCAGCAATTCCTTCAGTTCGTTCTCAGCCCCTTTGAAATTGGGTCCGTTATCACTGTAAATTTTTCGTGGACAGCCTCTCCGGGCAACGAATCTGCCGAAAGCACACAGAAACGAATCAGTCCCCATGTTTGTGATCACCTCGATGTGAACTGCGCGAATGCTGAGGCATGTGAACAGACAGCAATACCTCTTTTCCGATCGTCGGGCTATTTTTACCTGAAATGGTCCGAAGTAATCGACCCCGGTGAACGTAAAAGGTGGGTTATACGGCTCCAGTCGATCAAGCGGCAAAGGAGCCATCAACTGTCGACAGGGTTGCGAGTGCCAGCGCCGACACACAAAACAAGACCCAACTACTTTTTTAATGAGTGCTTGGCCTTGAATTATCCAGTATTTTTCTCGAAGGATGGCACTGGTGTGTGATATCCCTACATGACCATTTAGATGATGAACATGTTGCACGATTAACCGACATACGAAATGATTTTTCGGGAGGATAACCGGGTGTTTCGTTTCGTACGGAATCGGTGCGTATTGAAGTCGCCCTCCCACTCTAATCAGACCGTTGGAGATGAATGGTGAAAGGTGCTTCAGTGGACTGTTGATCGCTTTCAATTTCTTGAAATCAGTGTTTCGCAGATCGCTGTGTACGCATTTAAGCTCGTTTTCGAAGAATTGTCTCTGAACCAACCTCAAGGTATCGCATTCGGCACCTTCTAAGTCTGCCACGGTAAGTTGCTTGGAGACGACTTCTGGTTGATGTGAGACCTTATTTTTCAAGAAGACTTGAAATCGTCGCAGCCAAGCAACAAGTCGTAGCAGCTTTCTCCAGCTACCGCAGCCCGAAAGCTTCGTTAGCCAGTGATCTTCAAAAAGAACAGCATTTACGGTGGCATCGCATATCGTTGTAACAACAACGGGTCGTTGATCTGGTTCCTTGGGCCATTCGTCTGATTTCTTGCTTAGAAAGACGGGACCCGTGAGCCACATACTATTTTCCAGCCTGTCACCAGCTACGCCTCTCGAAGCTACGTAAGCTGGGTTGGTCTCGTAATTTACGTACCGCCATTGTGAAGGATCTGATATGCCTAATATGGTAGCGATACGGTTAGCCACAAACGTTTCAAGACGCGAAGTGGTGTTCCTTATCAGTTGTAAGACGACCATCGAGTCCGTCCACATAGTCTTTGAAGAAATTGGTAATGTTAGTTCCAACTCTGCCTGTTTCACTAGTTTAACGACCAGAACCGCAGCGGTAAGTTCTAACCGTGGTATGGTTTGGACCTTGAGAGGCGCGACTCGAGATTTGCCCCACACAAACGTCGTAAATGTAGTGCCATCTTTGATCACTGCGTGAAGGTAGACTACGGCCCCGTACCCGCGGTTTGACGCGTCCGAGAAACCGTGTAGTTGATACTGCTCGACAATATCCAAACCGACCGGGGTCAAACAGCGTTGGATTCGAACACTGCTAAGACCCTGAAACTGTTTCGTCCAGTTAAACCACTGTCGCGCGTGCTCAGCGTCGATCCTGTCGTCCCATCCGAGATTGGAGCGGCACAACTGCTGCAGCAGCNGTGGACGCCGTCACTTGCAACAATCAAACCCTCACAGTGTCTAGGTTTCTGGGCAGGTACTACGTGTAAAAAACGGGAGGGGCTAGAGTGTCCAAAACCGGGTCGAGAAGACCTGAGACTTGAACACTGGTCGGTTAACTTATTATCATTTAAGTTGCCTTTCGAGCCTGCCTTCTTTCGAATGCTTGTCGAGGTTCTGGGTCACGCGGGGGCTTTGTCCACTGGCCCATCCTTGTTTCAGGGTGGTGGGCGTTTCTCTTTTACTCTGCATCGCCGAGCCTTGAACGCATGCAGGTTTTCGCAAAGCGACGAGTAGTCAATAGCGAAGAACCGCTGCAGGCAAAGGAAAGGCAGGACAGTTTTGGCGGTTGAAGGTCTAGTAGATGGCGAGGAACAGTTGCCGTGGCGCGATGTCGCTTCTGTTTGTGTGTGACACTTTTCGACTGTTGATTTGCCAAATGGGTGACCAGCCACATCAGCCAACAGTGAATTTTCAGGACTCACGACTCCTCCTTGGGTGCCTACCTATTCCGTTCATGTTTTCGCCTCGGACCGCTCCTCTCTTTGCTGCCTTTTGAAGATAAAGAGTGGAGGGGACGGAGGTCGTGGTATTTGTGATGGTGGTGTCGTAGTGGGCCGGTCGCGATGGTACTGATCCGGACCCCGTTTTCACATATGCGCATGTGACCGAATAGGCCTATGTAGTATCAGAATGTCCTTAGACAGTGTAAATGGGCAAGTCTTGCTTGACCGGTGTGTGTCGTGACTCCAGATAGTGGTTTTCCATGCGCACTGCAACGGATTCGAAGGTGGATGATCAGGTGTGAATGTGATTCAAATGTGTGGTCGCCACGGCAACTAGTAGAAACAGTTTGCACGGCTGGTGGGATGATGTTGGCGAGTGATTTTTGTCTTAGCGATGATGCCTGTAGTTGTGTTTTTTGATGTGGAAGGATGAGTTGGTCGTAGTGACTTTGTACTTGACCTGTAGATGTCCAACAAAACCAACCCGTGCCCTTAATAGCATAGACTCGATAGTTTGGGTGCTTGTGCCGTTGGTCCGCGGCACTTCGGGCTTGTGGTCCTCTGACCCACTGACTTCAATTTCAGTATCCCCTAGAGGCAGTTGAAGTGAAAGCAAGGTTGCTTTCTTAGCTGGTTTCCTTGTCTACACCCCGTACAAAAACGTGGTTAGAATATTTCGACCACCAAAAGCGGCGAGAGTCCTCACTGTCTTAAAGCGGACACAGTAATGACGTACACGCGAATTTGTTTATGGTGAATCATGCTTACGCAATACCCTCTTCCATACTCATAATCAAAAAGACCTAAGGTGGACGCGAGCGCAGTGGCTGACGGTGGTGGATCCACGTTTGCCCACACCGCGCACCTGCTGCATGACGCACCCAACAGCCGTACTATATCGTTTTCCTGATTGAGTCTTTCCTGATGGTCTAATGAATATTTAGGTGCTCCGCGCATGAAATATTAGTTTCCTGCATTCTGATGCTGACCGAACGGATTAGCGGCAAACAAAACGGTCAGATGTGGTTATGTAACTCCACCTGAAGTAAACGGACCCCAGCCACCTGTAATATTGGACCGGTGGCAATAGGGGTCTTTACAGGTGGGGCCGGAGAACGCACAGGCGACGAGGTCAAGTAGTTGTATGCAACAGAAAAGCTATTGGGGATGTGTGGTTGTACTTTGAGTAGTTGAGGGATAGTTGCCCTAACCCCAACAGTATTGTGTTCATCAGGTGGGGCTAAATAACCGCATCTTACCAGCAAAACTTGAGACTATGGTGCGAGTCTCGAGTCCTTGTCGAAGATAATATGAGGGCTCGCTCACCGGAACCGTCAGTACATTTGCCCAGGGCTCCATCATTAGAATGAGTGATAGGTGAGGGGAGTTTGTGGTGTCGGCCGTTTACATTCTTGACCTGGAACTAGTCTACGCCATCTAGCGCGTTTGGCGGGATGCAGATGGGCATGCCGTTTTATGGGATTGCTGTCGGGCGGTTCCCGTCCTTGGCATCATTGTTGTTCAGTAAAGTATTCTTGACATGTCCCCGTCCTCTGAATTGGAGACTATCAACCCGTCTAGCAAATGCACCGACTCCAGACAACTCTTAAAGCTCGCCCTAGTGCTCGATGAATCACTCACGACACCGTCAGTTTTCAGTAGAGACCGAGGTAACTACGGCGGAGACTTATTCTGATGCGATCTCCTAGGACTCACCACGCGGTCAATAGCACAGTCTACTCTATTTCCGATCCTCTGTAGTTTTTGTCCTGCTCGTTCTCCGTCTATTCGTCTGTGTTGTTCAGTCCCGGTTATCTACCGTACCTGATGGCTCATACTTGATCTCAGACGCGGGAGGGTAGATAGGACTTCTGTTTGACTGTACGCATGCCTACGGACACCTGGTTGTATTGCTGTCTGACACGTACTACGTAAAAGACGAAAATCATTTCCTCCACTCCGTACCCCAGACGGAATAAATTGTACGGTTTAAATCATTGTCAGTGTTTTTTTTGCACTATGTGCTTTCATTCACTGGACGGATAGCATGTGCTCACAATGTTTCTTCCTGTCCATCACCTCATTATTCTGACTGCGGCTGTGCTATCTTCCTTTCTCCCCTTATAGCGATGTGCTTAACCACGTTGCGAGCAAGGGCCTTCAGAGGGTGCCACCGGAGGAGCCGGCAGCCGCCCCTGTAGCTGCCCAGCCGCAACCCGCCGTTCAGACTGGTGCCGGATTCGTGGACGTTCCAGTCAGCAGTATGCGTGCTACCATTGCAAAACGCCTCTCCGAATCCAAGGCCACCATACCACACACCTACACGCGTGCCAGAGTGCGTGTTGATAGGCTTTTTGCTCTCCAGAAGGCTGTTAACAAGGTCGTCGCTCCGAATAAGATCTCTGTGAACGACCTCATCGTGAAGGCCTGTGCCTTTGCACTCCGAGTACGTTTACGTCTTATTACAAAGCAAACATCTCTGAATCCAGCTTTTTTAATGTGTCGGACTAGTCTCGCCCCTTTCCCCTCCCCTCCTGGCGAGGTGAGTTGCCAGATACGCCGGTTTCTTGAAGCAGGACGAAATGATCCATTTGCAGACGAAAACGCTTGGTCCAACTGCCCGCAAAGCTGAACAACAGTCAGAGACGTTGTCTAGAGGACTCAATTTTCAGGTTGCTTTGGTGTCCGGAAGACGGATTAAACTTAGTAGATTGGTAGGTGATCACCGGCTTGGCAGATCGATGCTAAGTTACGGAGGACCTTTTGTCAAGCACCTTCATTAAAGTTCTGGAAGTGTGTGCATCAAAACGTGTATAGTGCATCTTAAAAGGCTTTACTGGAATAATTAAATGGGGTTCCAGATGGTAAGCATTACTTTGGTGGATTTGCAGTACTTGTAAGCATAGAACATTCTATGGAGGTAACTTCCTAAGTGGTGACATGTAAGCCTCGAATTGATAATCATTTCAATCGCTCTCAGCGGAGGTCAATGCGTCATTATTGTGCATTTATGTAATTGACCTTCAATGCTTGCCTAAACTCCGTTGCCCTTCCGCACGGGATGGACAGAATTTTCATTTCACATGCTCATTTTGCTGTATATTGCGTCCTGAAGGTTAGTATTTGGAGAAGATAAATATCTAGGTTTTGATGTAATTTCCGCAGATTTATTAATGCTCTATAGAAGGTATGTGGCGTGATACCCATTTAATTCATCATATGCTGGGGGTCAGCGGATCTCTTCGCCGATGGAAAATAGGAAACAGGCCAATCGAGCGCCGGATCCACTTATTCGCTTTTCTGAGCTTTCGAAGCCGAGTGGGAGCTCGTTGTCAGCACACGGCAATACAGTCATCGGCAGCTATAGGACAGTTTAACCAATCGACAGGGTCCCCATGCAGGCGTGGTGTCGATGTGCCCACGCAAGTTTCATCCACCTCACAGCTTGTTTCTCCCTCAGCTTGGGCAGTTATCGTGGCTTTCAAATTGAATTTGTGACCCCGCTTGAAGGGTAGCATCAGCAACTCAGGAGTAGTTGATCATCCCGTCACACAGCTCAGACGAGTAAACACGCGGCTCCAATGCTCGACCCTACGCGCGCGATTAATTTGAAGCAAAAGTGCTCACTTCATGTTCGTACTTTGTTTTTTTCTATCGCCTTTCTTTAACAGTTCTGAGTTCACTAAATGCCGTCAACTTATTTTACTTCCGTTTACACTACTTTCCTTATGCTGCCTTGCTGTCATCAGAAGTTGCCATTGAAAGTGTGTTCTTCTTCAAGAGTACGACTCCTCGGTTACTGTCTTTAGGTCTCTGGACCAGAGACCCAAAAGCAAACGGGATTTCCCGAATTTCGTCTTAAAATCTGATGGGCTCATTAAACATCACTCTCATAGCATTTTGACAATACTTGCTGGCTGAAACTCCACACTCCCACTTTATCAAACCTGTAGTTTATGCATAACTAGCCAACAACGACCAACAAGCCAGAAATTACAAGTTTATTCCCCGTCTTTGCTGACGTGTCATATCCGCTTGTTTAACCTGCAGGCCGCCTCCAAGCAGCGAGTTCAGGGCGCTTGCCTGGCGTTGTGCCATAAAAGACATCAGTGCGGCCACATCGATGCATGCCTACCGGGGCTTTTGGGGACGGCGGCATAACCAGCTCCTAAAGCTGCCGTCCGCCGCTCTCGCTTAGTCAACCACGTACCTGCTTTCGGCGGCAGGCATTCCGCGCCTCTCTGCGCGCCCCATCATTCGCGTGGCGTGGAGCCAAATTTCGGCCACGCTGCTTTGTTCTGCAGTGGGCGAATGTGCACGCAACCGCGGCCATTGAGAGGGAGAGAGAGGGGTGACTACGCGGCAGGGCTGCATGGTCGCCTGCCTTGCCCGGCTCCTGCCACCGCGAAGTAATACAGAATAAAGGACAACTTTTTGTCGCAACGTGGCCTCCCCACCCACCTTATAATTTATTAAGGCACGCTTTAAATGGTCACCTTCAGAAGAAGCGGATGTGATCGTTGGGACAAGAACTGTATTGGCCTGACGTTTCACATTCAAACTTGAAGCCATCGTCAGAGACAGCGGCAGAAAAGGGTACTGGAGGTACAAGGAGCGCAGTATTTATAGGAGACAATGGCCCGGTAACCGTATGCCTACATTAATTAGTAGCACTTGCGTTCATCGCTGGGTGCGATGACTGCATGTCAGTCCGTACCCGAGTCGTTAATGGCCGTGATTTTATCACCGTTGTTGATTATTGGCGTGACAATTACTCGACCCTTTAGCTCACTGCCGCCGGAACTGTTGGTCGTCCGCGCCCTCACGTGGCTAATTACTTTGCTCAGGCAAAATCGCAGCGGGGCGGAAAGTCATTGCGCCTGCTAAGTGAATGCGGGTCACTGGACGATGACTGAAGCAGCTCGAAACTTGCGGGAATTTCGGCCGGGTCCAGTTGAATGCGCCGCGATGTCGGAGCTAGCGTCACTTCCCACTGCTACCGCTTGTTCGGTCATTCGCGTTTGGAGTAATCTTGCAGTTTCTCTGACGTAGTTGCTTTGTCCGCAATTGCACCAGATCCGGTAAACGACCCAGGATGTTTCCTGTCGTGGTAGTGGGTCTTGCGGTCTCATGACCTGACACCTGATGGTTGCCTCCGGTCTGTGTGCAACTCCCATTGCGAGTGGTGTGAGAAGGCTGTCAACGCTCTCCTAGACGTTCTTCACGTACGAGTGAGCTCGTCAAAATTTGGTCAAATTGTCATCCGAGTGTGTGATTCGTCCATGAAATAGAAGAATTTGGGGGCATAGAGAGATAGTTACGTGCTTATGGGCTTTTGGACTTTTGTGACGCAACTGGAGGGGGTAGGCGGGTTGTGACCACTACACGCGTTTTGATCGATGCATGACGTTGGCGTCGGGCCGGCATGTGTTTGATCATCGTAAAGGCAGTGTGTGAAAGTGGATAAAGGATGCGTGTACATATCGATAACGCATGCAGACGTCGACAAGTGGGCTGCGGTAAGCGTAAGATTTTAACCGGGTCCTTCTATTCATGACTCGAGTCACTGCGACCAAATGGTCGTGATTACTCTCACAAGGATTTTGTCGCCTCGATGGCTTTGAGTGGCAATCCGTCATTTGGAGTGACCCGATTTGATGTCTTGCTTTAGTTATTAACATTCCCTGGAAGTCCGGGTGGTATTCCTTTCTGGTAATAAGCTCAATCTCACCTCCCCCTGCCTCAGCTGGTCCCCGACATGAACGGAGTCAGCAATCCCTCCGGTGATAGCCTCCAACGGTTAGTCAATGTGGACATTTGCGTCGCTGTATCCACACCCTCCGGCCTCATCACGCCCATTGTGCCCTCGGCGGATACTCGTCCTGTCTCGGGCATCTCCTCTCTGGTCAAGGAGTTGGCTGCCAAGGCCCGTGACAACAAACTTCAGCCCCAAGAATTCGTTGGTGGCAGTTTCACGTAAGCATCGACCAACGTCTGTTCACACTTTATACTTGCCTCCCGCTCCCGGGTCTACGTTGGTGGAGTTCGTACTGGTTTCCGGCAACAAACGGCAGTCCGAACCTGTTAGGCAGCCTTTTTCAACATCTGACTGAGGGTGACCTCACGTTCCTCACTAGTTAGGTCAGTTTGAGCGTGATTTTGATCACCACCCGCCATAACTGCGTTCTCCAGTCATGAGTCAGACAAACAGAATGTAGAAAACAGTGTTTCGTTGTGGTAGCGAACGCTAGCATGAATCGGGGCCCAGAAGCGGCAGCATCAGCGCCTGCCAAGTGTTGTAGATCTGCGTAGCTTAGAGCGCACGGACCATAGCTGTCCGGCCGTTGAAGTGCGCGGTTTCGCTGTGGTCTACCGGGCAATGACTGTGCGTGGGGCAGATTGGTGAGTGAATAGTCTCACGCATTCGCAGTCTGAACTCTCCATTAAACCCGTCGACACATCATTTAAGGTCCCAAGACTATTCCAGGCGGCGGGTGTAAATCTATATGGTGACAGGCAAGATTCACCGTGTCATAACCCTGCCATGGTTTGCTTTACTTGCAACCTGCTACCTCTGACCGCATATTATTCCCGGCAGCTTCCTCGTTGGGCGCGGGATATTACTTTTCTCGCGACTAGCCCACACTGGAGGTCCTGCAGTTTGGTCAGTAGGTAGACATCCTCTCCCTCCTGAGCCGAAGTTCTGTGATCGGAGCCTCCTGCATGTTTCTCTTCACAAGTATACCTGTCTTTGTAAGACACCCTAAATGTAGATTTATCGACATGTTAGGTAATCTCCGCCTGTTAGAATCTGTTTTGCATTATAACCAATCTAAGGCTGGACAAGGATTATATGTAAGCCCATTGAGGAAGTAGACCCCAGCGACAATTGTAATATGGGAAAGATTTTACTATTAGTTTTATCAGGGGGACCTCCCTTTCCAACCCATTGATTGCTCCTGTCCACCCCTGATGGGGCAGAGACGTTATTTTTATCGGTGCGCTTGACTTACCCTTTTCAAACAAATAGTAAATAACGTAGGGTTAGAGAGAGAGGGAGAGGGATGCAGTGGCAATTCCCTTCTGCCTCGTTTTCTAGTTTATTCACCCCCTACTAACGCAGGCAAGGATAACTGTCTGTTTGAGGGTTTTAAATGCTTAGGCTTGCAGGCCTCCTAATTTAGGCATTTCGGGACGTCTTCCTGGCTGCGCGCGTAGTCCATATCCACGGGTCCAGGAACTCGAGTCATTCACCTTATTATCTCCCATAAAAGGCTACCTGGGATACGTGTCTTCTAGTCGGTTGGTGTTCTCTTCCGTTTCGAAGCAAATTCTAGACTTTCGACTAATGCTTTGTGAGTTGCAGTTTTACGTCTTGCAGCATCACCACTGAACTAACTGCAAACCTTTCTTTGACCTTGTGACCAAAGTTGTAGTTGGTCCTCTGCAATGCCGAAGAGAGAGCAAGACCTTTGTTTTCACTTTAATGAAGGAAGAGAATGCGACAGCAACTGTTTCGAGTTCATCGCATGCATCGTACGCGGCAAGGGTCGATTACGCTGTCCTGGTTGCAAGTGTAAGCGCAATGTGGGCATTAAAAGAAAAGTAAGTCGAAGCAGGATGTTGAAATCGTTTGTGGGAAAAGTAGCCGAGGCTGTAACATAGAAGGTAACCGGACGTATGACAAATCTGCCGCGAGATTGAAGGAAGCCTAGAATCCCCGCAAAAGACCTTGGCTGGCGGGACATGCGGTGCAGCAATATCCCGAACCTGAGGGTAGCCTAAAAACTGAACCTAATTCTAATCCTGACATTAGTCCTAGACCCGACCTCAACTGTAATCCTACCCTAATACTAAACCGCAACCTTAACACTAAACGTACACCTTAACTGCAATTCAAACCCTAACTCCAACCGGAACCCTTAAATTTAACACAAAACCTAACCCTAAACTCAATTCTCAACGTGACACTAACCCAAACCCAAGAACTACTCCAACCTCTAAACCGTTTTAACTTTGATTACTTTCCCATTGGCGATTTCAGCATCCTCCTTCAGCTTTACTTGTAATGCCCAAATTGCGCTTACACTTGGGACCAGGACAGCGTAATCGACCCCTCCCATTACACTTCTGTGGAACTCTTGTTCTATTGCGTTGTCAACCGACTACAGCTGCTGTAATTATCAGTCCATCTTGATTATTGCAGTACTTGCCCCCCCCCCCCCTTATCAAACTCCATCCCTCCATCATCTTTCTATCGACAGGATCTCCAATCTGGGCATGTTTGGCATTCGCGACTTCACCGCCATCATAAACCCTCCCCAGGTGGCAATTTTGGCCGTGGGTGGAGGCGTAAAGTCTATTACTCCGTCGAAGGTGTCCGAGCAGGGGTTCGAGAGCATGACTGAACTGGCTCTCACCCTCTCTACAGACGCGCGCTTCGTAGACGAAGCTATGGCGGCCCAATTTCTTCGACATGTAAGACGCTACCTAGAGGTCGATCCGGAGGCCCTCTTCGCCGATGATCCAGACCTCGCCACGATCGTAGACTCTTCCAGCGAGGAACTCGCCATGATGGCCCTGTGAGAGGGGGGGTGGGGGAGCGTTCCCCTTCCCTGCCAAGCGCCGTGACAATTTAATAGCTCTTCTCTCCTGGATCCTAGAACTGGTCACTTGTGCGCCATTGTTACCAAATAGTCTTTTTTGTGTTTGGCCTTCTGAGTTTCGTTTGCCTTTTTTACTCCGTTGCCGGAGTTGTTTTGAGAAATAAAGCTTTACCCTTGCAAGCAGTCTCCTTTTCTTGTTGTGGTCTCTTCAGGTGGACTAGGGTACACTTTTAGGCGCAGGGCCTATCCTGTCTGCTAAACCAGTTTCACCCTCGGCGTGAAGAAGACAGTTTCTTAGTCTGGAGGCGAAAGTTCGACTTCCAGATGTATAAGAAGACTGGTCGACCACTGGAACAGTCTGTCCATTGTTCTGAGCCTTCGGGCTCGCGTAGGAGTCCGTCGTGAAAGGTAGCAGCAACAACGGAACGAGCGGTAGTTGTAGGGGGCGTACTAACCAAGCATCGACCTACGGCCCAAACCTAGAGGTGACCGTGCAGGACTCTGCACGCCGGCGCCAGCTCGATAAATCGATTGGCCTAGTTCTCATCCGGGGCCCAGGCGTGGGCGATTATCTTGGCCTCAGTCCTCTTCCCTCTGCCGCTCATCGTTAACTCGGGTGCGTTTTGCAAGCCATCACCAACCCGGATCTCTTTGTTAATCGCCCGTATTTTCCGGGTCTCTAACGCGTAAAATCGATCGATAGACTGGTCCCACGCGGATTGCGAGTCCCAGTGAGACAAGCTGGACTGCCACGACAGCAGACATGCAAGGAGATGGAGAGTTCGCTACTGTCCTGTCAGTGACTAACGCAACCAAGTTGGGGGTCTGCTGTGTGACAACTAATAGGCGTTGACTCAACCGGAATTTTAACAGGGCGAAGGCGAGAAGACGTACAGAATTTAATGACGTCACGAAATTTCATGACCTCTTAGTTAACTGCAACAGTCACTTCGTGATGATACGATAAATTTTTCAATTAGAGCGACCTAGAGGGATGAAATGTGATAGGTAAATAAAACAATGTTGAGAAGACGAAGATGCGATCACTGGAACAAAGTTATCGGCCTGTGGTTTCGGATTCTCACTCGAATTAATCATCAGAGGCAGTCTCAGATAAGGGTAATGGTGGCACAAGGAGTGCAGTATTTACAGCACGTAGCTGCCGTGGGACCATATGTGCACTGTAACTAACAGCTCTCGCAACCACCGCCGGGGTTTTAATTGATGCGGTGATGGCCTGTCAGTCCGGGTCGTTAATCGCCGTGATGTCGTCATGCGTGCTGG